>JAREIK010005795.1:0-220267 GCA_029783825.1 Sapria himalayana | reverse complement strand
ATAAACTATTAATAATAAGATAGATATTAAATAAAAAAATATTTACTAAACCCAAATTGATTCAAAATTAAAATAAAATATATTACTAGATAATAATTTTTAATTTTTAAATTTTTAAATTTTTACTTCTTTTATAAGCGAATATATTTTTTTGATTAAAAATAAATTATTTAAATTATATATGTCGCACTCATAATTTATTTTGTAA
The DNA here is from genome assembly GCA_029783825.1 of Sapria himalayana. Taxonomy (NCBI): domain Eukaryota; kingdom Viridiplantae; phylum Streptophyta; class Magnoliopsida; order Malpighiales; family Rafflesiaceae; genus Sapria; species Sapria himalayana. The sequence goes on along the minus strand of JAREIK010005795.1, from coordinate 220,059 downwards.
TAAATATTTCCATAAAAAATTAATAAATAATTAAAATGAATATTTAAAACTATAATAAATAGAAATTAAAATTAGATTTATTAATTATTATGTATTATATAGCAGTTTAATGGTTTATGTATTTAGGTATTATGGGGTTTAGGTGTTTACTGATTTAATTGTGTATACATTAATTTGTTTATAGGTTTTATTTAAAAAATAAAATTACAAAACATTTATTTTTATTATTTTTTGATATTTTCAAAGGTTATAACCTTTGAAAATATAATAATTTTTAAATTATTTTCTAAAGTGAATTCAATATTTAGTTATAATACTCATTATATTTATATATCATATAAATTCAATATAATCAATTTTAGTGTAAATATTCTAATAATTATCAAAAAAAATAAATTAATAAAAATATTATTAATAAGATAAATATCAATTAAAATATAATTACAAAACATAAATTGATTCATTATCAAAACAAAATATATTACTATATAATAATTTTTTATTTTTTATTTTTTTTATTTTAAAAAGTTTATCTATATTTTTGTGATTAAAAATAATTTACATAAATTATATTTGTATAACTCATAATTTATTTTTTAATAATGATTAAATAATAAAATATTAAAATATTTTTAGGGTATACCGGTATAACCTAAATAATAGAAATAATGATTCATAATTTAATATTTTAATAAAATATTTTAAATATTAATTTTAAATAATAAACTGATTATAAATACATAAAATGATTATGTATTATAATCTCATTTTCATTATAATTTTAAATATTCATTTTAATTATTATAAAATATATCAATAAAATTTTAAATATTATTATATTTTCAAAGGTTATAACCTATGAAAATGAGAAAAAATTACAAATTTTTTTTTCTTATTTTATTGATTAAATAAAACCTATAAACCACTAAATGCCTAAAAACCTAAATCACTAAATTCCTAAAAGACAAAACCTTTAAATACTTAAACCATTAAACTAGTATACATTAATAATAAATCAAAAATATCATTTTAATTTTTATTCAGTATGATTTTAAATTTTTATTTTAATTAATTTTCAGTTTATTTTTATATAAATATTAAGCACAAAATAAATTATTAGTAAGACAGATCTCATTTTAATTAGACTAGTATAACCTAAATAATAAATCTCATTTTTTAATTATAATTTTAAATATTCATTTTAATTATTTATTTGTTTATTTTTATATAAATATTAATTACAAAATAATTTTTGAGTTACACAAATATAATTTATATAAATTATTTTTCATCAAAAAATTATAGATAAACTTTTTAAAAGAAAAAAAAATTTCAAAACAAAAAATTATTGTATATTAATATATTTTGCTTTGCTTCTTAATCATTTTAGGTTTTGTAAATATATTTTAATTGATATCTATCTTATTAATAATATATTATTAAGTTATTTTTTCATCATTATTAGAATATTTATCCATAAAAATGTTTATATTGAATTTATATGATATATAAATATAATGATTATTATGACTAAATATTGTATTCACGTTTGAAAAAAATTTTATAATTATTATATTTTCAAAGGTTATAACCTTTGAAAATGTGAAAAAACAAAAAAAATATTTTTTTTTTGTTATTCTATTGTTTAAATAAAATCAATACACAACTAAATGCCTAAGCATTTAGATCACAAAACTACAAAATCCCGATACCCCTATATAGATAATCCTTTAAATCGGTATACACTAAATAATAATTAATAAATTTCATTTTTATTTGTTTTCATTATAATTTAATAAATTCATTTTGATTGTTTAGTTTTTTATTTTTATATATGTATTAATTATTAAATAAATTATGAGTTAAAAATATAATTTATAAAAATTATTTTTCATCAAAAAATTCATTAGCTTATAAAAAGAATAAGAATTTAAAAACAAATAATTATTATTTAGTAATATATTTTGCTTTGATTTTGAATCAGTTTAAATTTTGATATTATATTTTAAGTAATATGAATCTTATTCATATTAGATTATTAATTTATTTTTTGATAATTATTAGAATATCTATAAATAAAAATGTTTATATTGAATTTATATGATATATAATTATTATGATTATTATAAATAAATATTGTATTCGCATTTGAAAAAAATTTTAAAATTATTATATTTTCAAAGGTTATAATCTTAAAAAATGAGAAAAAAATAATAAAAATAAATTTTTAGTTATTTTATTTTTTTAAATAAAACCTATAGACCTTTAAATATTTACTTACTAAAATTAGTAAGCTAATAAACCTCGAAACCCCTAAATACATAAACATTTTAACATCTATATCCTACTTAATAAATAATAAATCTCATTTTTATTTCTATTTATTATAATTTTAAATATTCATTTTAACTATTTATAGTTTAATTATTTAAAAAAATTTATTACAAAATAAATTTTGAGTAAGACAAATATTATTTAAATAATTTATTTTTAAACAAAAAAAATGAGCTTATAAAAACAAGGACAAATTTAAAAATTATATATTATTATTTAGTAATATATTTTGATTTGATTTTGAATCAATTTGTGTTATGTAAATATATTTTAATTAATATTTATATTATTAATAATTGCTTATTAATTTAATTTTTGATTATTATTATAATTCTATCTTTAAATTTGTTTATATTGAATTTATATGATATATAATTTGAAAGTTTAATATAATTATAAATAGTATTCACATTTCAAAAAATTTTAAAAATTATTTTATTTTTAAAGGTTATAACCTTTGAAAATCAGAAAAAATGTAAAAAAAAAATTTTATTTTTATTATATAAATAAAACATATAAACCACTAAATACCTAAAAACATAAATTTATAAACTCCTAAACTACATAAATCCTAAATAATCAAACCATTAAACCGGTATACCACATATAATAAATCATAAATCTCATTTTAATTTGTATTCATTATAATTTTAAATATTTATTTTAATTATTTATTAGTTTATTTTTTATAGAAATATTAATTACAAAATAAATAATGAACGAAACAACTATAATTTTAATAATTTATTTTTTATCAAAAAAATATATAAGCATATAAAAAGAAGTAAAAATTTAAAAACAAAAAATTATTATTTAGTAATATATTTTTCTTTGATTTTGAATCATTATATCTAGGTTTTGCAATTATATTTTAATTGCTATCAATCTTATTAAAGATAGTTTATTAATTTATTATTTGATCAATTTTATAATATCTAACAATAAAATTACTTATATTGAATTTAAATGTCTTATTATTATTAATATTATTATAACTAAATATTATATTTACATTTGAAAAAAAATTAAAAATTATTATATTTTCAAAGGTTATAACCTTTAAAAAGGATAAAAAATCACAAAAATAATTTTTTTATTGTATTATTATTTAAATAAAACTTATAAACCACTAAATGGCTAAATAATTAAATCTCTAGACTCCTAACCCCTTAAACCCCCTAAATACTTAAACTATTAAACCTATATAACCTAAATAATAAATAATAAATCTCATTTTTATTTGTATTCATTATAATTTTAGCTATTTATTTTAATTTTTCTTTGGTTTATTTTTATAGAAATATTAATTACAAAATAAATAATGAGTAAGACATATATAATTTAAATAAATTATTTTTTATGAAAAAAAATATAAGCTTATAAAAATAAACAAAATTTCAAAAATTTAAAATTTTTTTACTATTATAATTTACTTTGATTTTGAATTATTTTGGGTTCTACAAATATATTTTAATTAATATATATCTTTTTAATAATAGTTTATTAAATTATTTTTCGATCATTATAATAATATATATTAATAACATTTTTTAAATTAAATTTACATCCAATATAATTATTAAGATTATTATAACCAAGTATTGAATTCATATTTTACAAATATTAAAAATTTATTATATTTTCAAAGGTTATAACCTTTGAAAATCATGATAATTTATAAAAATAAATTTTATGTTATTTCATTGATTAAATAAAACCTATAAACACCTAAATGTGCAAACATATAAATCAATAAACTCCTTAACCCCAAAACCACAAAAAACTTAACCCATTAAATAGTTATACCCTAAATAATAAATCATATATCTCTTTTTTATTAGTATTCATTATAATTTTTAATATTCATTATAATTATTTATTAATTTATTTTTTTAAAAATATTAATTACAAAATAAATTATTAGTGAGACAGATCTAATTTAGTAAAATGAGGCAAAATTTATAAAATAAAAAATTATTATTTAGAAATATATCTTATTTTGATTTTGAATCATTTTAGATTCTACAATTAGATTTTAATTTATATCATTCTTATTAATACTAGTTTATTAATTTATTTATTGATCATTATTATAATATCTATTAATAAAATTATTTATATTTAGATTACATTATATATAATTATTAAGATTATTATAACTCAATATTATATTCACATTTAAAAAAATTAACAATTATTATATTTTCAAAGGTTAAAATTTTCAAAAATTAAAAATTTCAAAAACTTAAATTTTTTGTTTTTTCATTCTTTAATTGAAAACTATAAATCACTAAAGGTCTAAACACTTAAATCACTAAACTCTTAAAACCAAAAACACATAAATACTTAAACCATTAAACCAGTATATACTGAATAATAAATAATAAATCTCAATTTTATTTGTATTCATTATAATTTTAAATAATAATTTTAATTATTTATTAGTTTATTATTATAGAATTATAAATTACAAAATAAATTATGAGTAAGACAAATTAATTTAAATAATTTATTTATAATAACAAAAATATAAAGTTATAAAAAAAGCAAAACATTAAAAAAATTTTTATTAAGTAATATATATTAATTGATTTTGAATAAATTTATATATTGCAAATATATTTTAAATAATATCTATCTTATTAATAATAGTTTATTAAATTTTTTTTGATCATTATTATAATATCTAGCAATGTAATTATTTATATTGAATTTAAATGACTTATAATTATTAATTTATTATAACTAAATATTATATTTCATTTGAAAAATAATTTAAAAATTATTATATTTTCAAAGGTTATAACCTTCAAAAATTAAAAAAATAAGAAAAATAAATTTTTTGTTATTTCATTGTTTAAATAAAACTTATAAACCACTAAATGCCTAAACACTTAAACCTCTAAACTCCTAAACACAAAAGCCCCTGATTACTTAAACCTATAAACTCATAATTTATTTTGTAATTAATATTTATATAAAAATAAACATATAATTAATTAAAATGAATATTTAAAATTATAATGAAAAAAATAAAAATGAAATTTATTGTTGATTATTTAGGATATATCTGATTAAAAAATTTTCTTTTTATGGTTTTCAAGATTTAGAAGTTATTCATTTAATTATTTAGGCATTTAGTGGTTTATAGGATTTATTTAAACATTGAAATAACAAATAAATTATTTTTGATATTTTTTCAAATTTTCAAAGATTATAATCTTTGAAAATATAATAATTTTAAAATTTTTTAAAAATGTGAATACAATATTTTGTAATAATTATTATTATAATAATATATAATATAAACTAAGTATAAAAAATTTTATTGATAGATATTATATCAATTATCAAAAAATAAATTAAAAAACTATTATTAATATGATAGATATAAATTAAAATTTAATTACAAAAAATAAAATGATTAAAAATCAAAGTAAATTTATTACTAAATAATAATTTTTCTTTTTTAGTTTTTGACTCATTTTATAAGATTAATATTTTTTTGATAAAAAATAAATTATTTAAATTATATTTGTGTCACTCATAATTAATTTTGTAATTAATATTACAATAAATTATTTAAATAAAATTTTTTATATTTATTTTATATGATATAGGACTATTAAAATTATTATAACTAAATATTGTATTCAAATTTCAAAAAATTTAGATATTTTTATATTTTCAAAGGTTATAACATTTGAAAATGACAAATAATTACTATTTTTTTTCTTATTTTATTGTTTAAATAAAACCTATAAATCACTTAATGCCTAAAAACATAAATTGCTAAACTTCTAAATGACAAAACCACAAAATACTTAAACCATTAAACTGGTATACATTAATTGCTGTATATGTAATTTGTTTTTATTTAATAATCTGTTTGTATAACCAAATGTCTTTTCTGTTTTAATATTTTCATGTAAGTGCAGGAAAGAAAAAATTAAAAGCCTGGGGATGTAGCAGTAGCACAATAACAGAGGACCCGCTGTCTGGTCAGCAGACCGAAATTTATGGAGCAGAGCCTGACCCGTTCCATGATTCGACCCACTTCGGTTAAATGAACCGGATGTTTTTATTTTAATATAAATTGATTTGTAATTTATTTTTTGCATGGCTGTTTTGACCCGTTGAACTGTTCATCATCCCTCTCTTATCTCTGCGCGATTTCACGACTGCTGCGTGCTGCATATTGTAAGACATTCTGTTTGGTTTTAATATGTAACGCATAAGCATTTTCTGGTGGAGGTAGCTAGTCGTACTGAGCGACTAGCGAACCACGTTATTTCCTGTGTTGATTTCTCGTTTTTGATTCTGTCATGGATGCTTGCTTGGATTGGGATATATATTGCTTGTTTTCTGTGTTTCTGTTGTTTTTCTGTTTCTTAATCTCACTACCCGTGGAAGCGCAATTACCCAACATTACTAATAAATCATAAATCTCATTTTAATTTTCATTCAGTATAATTTTAAATTTTTATTTTAATTATTTATCAGTTTATTTTAATAGAAATATTAATTACAAAATAAATTATTAGTGAGACAAATATAACTTAAATTAAACTGGTATACCCTAAATAATAAATAATAAAGTTCATTTTTTTTTCATTATAATATTAAATATTCATTTTAATTATTAATTTTTTTTATATAAATATTAATTAAAAAATAAATTATGAGTTAAACAAATAGGATTTATGTAAATTATTTTTAATCAAAAAATATAGATAAACTTTTTAAAATAAAAAAACATTTCAAAACAAAAAATTATTATATAGTAAAATATATTACATTGCTTATAAATCATTTTATGTTTTCTAATTATATTTTAATTGATATCTATCTTATTAATAATAGAATATTAATTTATTTTTAGATCATTATTAGAATATTTATCACTAAAATTTTTTATGTTTAAATATGATATATAAATATAATAATTATTATAACTAAATATTGTATTCACATTTGAAAAATATTTAAAAATTATTATATTTACGAAGGTTATAACCTTTGGAAATATAAAAAAATAATAAAAATAAATGTTTTGTTATTTTATTTTTTAAATAAAACCTATAAACCACTAAATGCATACACAATTAAATTAATAAACACCTAAACCCCGTAATACCTAAATACATAAACGATTAAACTACTATATAATACATAATAATTAATAAATCTAATTTTAATTTCTATTTATTATACTTTATATATTCATATTAATTATTTATTAGTTTATTTTTATAGAAATATAATTTATAAAATAAATTATGAGTGCGACAAATATAATTAAAATAATATATTTTTAATTAAAAAAATATATATGCTTATAAAAAATTAAAAATTTAAAAATTAAAAACTATTATCCAGTAATAAATTAACTTTAATTTTGAATCAATTTGGGTTTTGTAAATATTTTTTAATTAATATCTATCTTATTATTAATAGTTTATTAATTTAATTTTTGATCATTATTATAATTTCTATCAATAAAATTATGTATATTGAATTTATATCATATATAATTATTAATATTAGTATAAATAAATATTATATTGACATTTCAAAAAATTTTAAATATTATTATATTTTCAAAGGTTATAACCTATGAAAATGAGAAAAAATTTCAAAATTTTTTTTTAGTATTTTATTGATTAAATAAAACAAATAAACTACTAAATGCCCAAAAACCTAAATCGCTAAACTCCTAAAAGACAAAACCTCTAAATACTTAAACCATTAAACTCATATACATTAATAATAAATCTTAAATATCATTTTAATTTTTATTCAATATAATTTTAAATTTTTATTTTAATTAATTTTCAGTATATTTTTATAGAAATATTAATTACAAAATAAATTATTAGTAAGATAGATTTAATTTAAATTAGACCGGTATACCCTAAATAATAAATAATAAATCTCATTATTTTTAATTATAATTTTAAATATTCATTTTAATTATTTATTTGTTTATTTTTTATATAAATATTAATTACAAAATAATTTATGAGTAACACAAATACAATTTATGTAAATTATTTTTCATCAAAAAATTATAGATAAACTTTTTAAAAGAAAAATAAATTTCAAAACAACAAATTATTATATAGTAATATATTTTCCTTTGCTTCCGAATCATTTTAGGTTTTGTAATTATATTTTAATTGTTATCTATCTTATTAATACTAGATTATTAAGTTATTTTTTCATCATTATTAGAATATTTATCAATAAAAATGTTTATATTGAATTTATATGATATATAAATATAATGATTATTATTACTAAATATTGTATTCACTTTTGAAAAAAATTTAATATTATTATATTTTCAAAGGTTAAAACCTTTGAAAATGTGAAAAAATAAAAAAAAATATTTTTAATTTGTTATTCTATTTTTTTAATAAAACCTCTACACCACTAAATGCCTAAGCATTTAAATCACTAAACTAAAAAATCATGATACCTCTGTATAGATAACCCTTTAAATCTGTATACCCTAAATAATAATAATAATTTTTATTTTTATTTGTTTTCATTAAAATTTAAAAAATTCATTTTAATTGTTTAGTTTTTTATTTGTATATATCTATTAATTATAAAATAAATTATGAGTTAAAAATATAATTTATAAAAATTATTTTTAATCAATAAATTGATAAGCTTATAAAAGAATAAAAATTTAAAATCCAATAATTATTTTTTATTAATATATTTTGCTTTGATTTTGAATCATATTAGGTTTTGATATTATATTTTAAGTAATATCAATCTCAATCATAATAGATTTTGTAATTATTTTTTGATAATTATTAGAATATCTATCAATAAAATTGTTTATATTGAATTTATAAGATATATAATTATTATGATTATTATAAATAAATATTGTATTCACTTTTGAAAAAAATTTAAGAATTATTATATTTTCAAAGGTTATAATCTTAAAAAATGAGAAAAAATAATAAAAAAAATTTTAAGTTATTTTATTTTTTAAATAAAACGTATAGACCATTAAATGTTTACTTACTTAAATTAGTAAGATAATAAACCCCGAAACCCATAAATACATAAAGATTTTAACATCTATATACTACTTAAATAATAAATCTCATTTTTATTTCTATTTGTTATAATTTTAAATATTCATTTTAATTATTTATAGTTTAATTTTTTAGAAAAATTAATTACAAAATAAATTTCGAGTGAGACAAATATTATTTAAATAATTTATTTTTAAACAAAAAAATATAAGCTTATAAAAAGAAGAAAAAATTTAAAAATTAAATATTATTATTTAGTAATATATTTTGATTTGATTTTGAATCATTTTGTGTTATGTAAATATATTTTAATATTTAAATTATTAATAATAGTTTATTAATTTAATTTTTGATCATTTTTATAATATCTATCATTAAAATTATTTATATTGAATATATATGATATATAATTAGTAAGATTAATATAATTATACAAAAGATTCAAATTTCAAAAATTTTACAAATTATTTTATTTTTAAAGGTTATAACCTTTGAAAATCAGAAAAAATCTAAAAAAATTATTTTTATTATATAAATATAACCTATAAACCACTAAATACGTAAAAACATAAATAGATAATCTCCTAAATGACAAAACTCCTAAATAATCAAACCATTAAACCGGGATTCCACATATAATAAATCATAAATCTCATTTTAATTTGTATTCATTATAATTTTAAATATTCATTTTAATTATTTATTAGTTTATTTTTTATAGAAATATTAATTACAAAATGAATAATGAGCAAGACAGCTATAATTTTAATAATTTATTTTAAATCAAAAAAATATAAGCTTATAAAAAGAATTAAAAATTTAATAACAAAAAATTATTATTTAGTAATATATTTTACTTTGATTTTGAATCATTATATATAAGTTTTACAATTATATTTTAATTGCTATTAATCTTATTAAGAATAGTTTATTAATTTATTATTTGATAAATTTTATAATATCTAACAATAAAATTACTTATATTGAATTTAAATGTCTTATAATTATTAAGATTATTATAACTAAATATTATATTTACTTTAGAAAAAAATTTAAAAATTATTATATTTTCAAAGGTTATAACCTTCAAAAATGATAAAAAATAAAAATAATAATTTTTTTATTATTTTATTATTTAAATAAAACTTATAAACCACTAAATGCCTAAACATTTAAATCTCTAGACTCCTAAACCCCAAAACCCCTTAAATACTTAAACCATTAAACCTATATAACCTAAATAAAAAATAATAAATCTCATTTTTATTTGTATTCATTATAATTTTAAATATTCATTCTAATTATTTTTTAGTTTATTTTTATAGAAATATTAATTACAAATTAAATAATGAGTGAGACATATATAATTTAAATAAATTATTTTTTTATAAAAATAAAATAAGGTTATAAAAATAAACAAAATTTCAAAAATTTAAAATTTTATTGAGTAATATAATTTACTTAGATTTTGAATTATTTTGTTTTCTACAAATATATTTTAATTGATATGTAGCTTATTAATAAGAGTTTTTTATTTTATTTTTTGATGATTATAATAATATATAATAATAAATTTTTTTATATTGAATTTACAACAAATATAATTTTTAAGATTATTATAACTAAGTATTGTATTTATATTTTAGAACTATTAAAAAATTATTATATTTTCAAAGGTTATAACCTTTGAAAATCACGAAAATTCATAAAAATAAATTTTTTGTTATTTCATTGATTAAATAAAACCTATAAATCAATAAATAAAACCTAAATCTGGAAACATATAAATCAATAAACTCATTAACCCAAAAACCACAATAAACTTAACCATTAAATAGGTATACCCTAAATAATAAATCATAAATCTCATTTTTATTAGTATTCATTATAATTTTATATATACATTTTAATTATTTATTAGTTTATTTTTATAGAAATATAAATTAAAAAATAAATTAATAGTTAGACAAAAAATTTAAATAATTTATTCATCAAAAAAATATATAAGCTTATAAATGGATACAAAAATTTAAAAATTTAAAATTAATATTTAGTAAAATATTTCACTTTGATTTTGAATAATTTTAGCTTTTGTAAATATATTTTAAACAATATTTATCTTATTAATAATTGTTTATTAATCTTTTGTATGATAATTATTATAATAATTTTCAATATAATTGTTTATATTGAATATACATGATGTATAATTATTAAGATTATCATAACTAAATATAGTATTCACATTTAAAAAAAATTTAAAAATTGTTATAGTTTCAAAGGTTATATTAAATTTTTTGTTATTTTATTTTTTAAATAAAACCTATAAACCACTAAATGCTAGGGGTGCTGATGGGATGGGACGGGATGGAGATTACAAATCTCCAGTCCCTTCCCACAGTTTGGGGATTTTTTTCTAAAGATCCAGACTCGTCCCATAGGTTGAAAATATTGGGACGGAACAGAGATCAAGGATTTTGGGTAGGAGAAAATGGTTCCGGGATGGAACGGAGTTTGGACATTTTTTTATATTTATTTTATTCAAATCGGCCAAGTTAGTTCATGTCGAAACCTTTTGTTGTACCATTTATCATTCCTTAGTTATGTATTTTTCAAACTCAAATTGGGCCAATTTTGTTTTGTCAAATAGGCTAAATACCGGAAACAAGTTCCATTACCTTGTCAAAAGCTTTGATGTGGAGAAAAGGATAAAAATATTAAATAGAACAGGACTGAGTTGTGTGCTTAATTTTGTTCTTTGTTTTTTCATAAGTTGGCTTTGTTCAGTCGAGCAAGATTTAACCATAATAGCAATACTACATTTTTTAAACAATTACTTAAAATATTAAGTAATAGCTAAAGATGACCACAAACATTGATAGCATCAATTACTACATAAGTAATTGCTAAAATTAGGCAGCTTAATATAACAAAAAAAATACAACTAATAACAACCATGATAATAATCAATTCAAAGGTCCATCCCGGAACAGCAACGAAAATCCAAACCCAATTAATTATCCCTTCTACAACTTCTTCCTTTTCTTCCTCCACTATAGAAGGACAACCAAAGATGAAAACGTGTTAATCATGTAGACATAAATTTCTAAGATGAAAGAGTAATAAAAAACAAAATATTACCTTATAAAATTTAATACACCCATTCCAAATTTAGCTGGCCAACTATAGTTGGAAGAATATTTGGATCTTGAGACCCCTCTGAAAATTGTAATTGAACCATATTTTTATTAAATTGAATGAATAAAATAAGTAAAAGTGAAATTAAAATTTACTAGATTTGATACTACCTAATTCATTATCATCAAGGTCTTGAACTAATTCTTCAATTTTAATAGGTTTGTTTGAGCGTCTCAACCAATCAAGTATACATATGAGAACTTCAGCTGTAATAGGTGTTAAAGAACTCCTAAATTTATATAAAGTTCTCCCACCAGTGATAAATGTAGATTCGTAGGCCATATTAGATGCTTGGATACCAAATACATCCCTTGCTACATTTTCCAAAGAAGGATACCTAACCTCATTTACCTTCCACTAGTTTAGAAGATCAAAATCAATTCTATTTTTTTCAAGTTTGTCTTCCAAGTACCTATCCAACACTTCCAAAGCTGTAACTTCTTGTTCTTTCTCCGATTCAACAAAAAAATCATTAACATAAGTATCACTACCATCAAAGAAGTCATCATTTTTCTTCAACACAATAGAAGAGAAATCATCTTTTTTTGATTCATTTTCATTTAAATCTTTATAATCATCCATCTTCTCATTAAAGCATTTATAACCTTTTTCACCAAATTTTTAGTCAATTCCTCACCATAATGCTAAGTGTAATAAACATTGAGATATTTGAGCCTATATCTAGGATCCAACACTACTGCTACAAAAAGCATAATATTTGTTTACTGAAGAGAAACCCAATATTTGTTGAATTTATGCCTCATTTTCATACCCATTTCAAACACCATTGTATCTCTACTATTTTCACAAAGGTCAATTTTTTTTCAAAATTCGAATAATCTCAGCAAAATAAACACTAAAGGTAGAATATTATGAGCCAGAAAATTTACAAGTTACCTAATAAAAATATTTTAAGAAACAAGCCAAAATTTTGGTGTTTATTCAGTCTATCTCAGTTGGAACGTTTGAAGCAAACTCCTTCAAAAACCTATTGTCTTTTTCCTCCAACTTATCAAATTCTTTTTGATATTTTATATCAGTTTGTAGCATCAAATAAGTTGAATTCCATCTTGTAGGACAATCTAATTTCAATGAAGAACCATATGTGAAGTTTGCTTCTTCAACACATAACTTAAACATATCTAATCTTTTAGGACTGCTCCTCACATATTTCACCACACCTCTAATTTTTTGAATAGAAACCTTTCTACTGCAATGCCATCTCTGACAATTAAGTTTAGGATATGAGCACAACACCTCATATGAAAATTCTCACCTCTCAAAGGTACAACACTTTTCTTGACAAGCCTTTTTTTCAATTGTTCAACTACAACATCATTATTTGATGCATTGTCAACAGAAAAGCATATCAACTTTCTGAAACCCCATTCATTCATGCAAAACTCAATAACATTTCTAATATTAACTCCAGAATGGCTTTTAATTACACAAAAGTTCAAAACCCTTTTATGCATATTCCATTGAGAATCAATGAAATGAACAGTCAAATATATATAAAACAAATTTTGAATGCTAGTCCATGTGTCAGTAGTCAATGAAACTTTACAACAATGAGATGATATGCGATCAAATAATTTCTTCTTTTCTTTCACAAACAAAGAAAAAGAATCCCTCAAATATAGAGTGCCTAGATGGAATTTTAAATTGAGGCACACTAACTTCACAAAACTCCTTAAACTCATCACTCTCAACTAAACAAAAAGGCAATTCATCTTTTATGATCATTTTCACCAATGCCTCCCTAACTAGTTGTTGATCAATTTGCCAACAAGTTAATTTGTTATCCTGTGAACTAGTAACTTTAGTGAAACTCAACAAAGATTGTGATTGTCTTTACCTTTGCGAGCTTTTATTAATTCTTTTTTTGTGTGGAATTTCCTACAAGTCTTTCTCAAGTATTTCCATAAACCCGAAGTAGCTTGATCACTTTTTGCCAAGTATTCTTTCCTATAATATATACAAGCTACCCTACCAGTTTTATTTCCCTCTGAATCAACTAATATCTCATAAGTTTCTGAAATAGTAGACTTATACTTTTTATGAGCTTGAGATTCAAATGTACCTTGACTTTCTTTTATAATTGGAATTGATGAACCTGCCGCAACAATAGGAGTGTTCATGAAAGGATGATGATTGGATTTACCAGTACTTTGATCATTTGAGATGTGATCATCTTCAATTTATTGTATTTTTCATTTACCACTGGATTGTGCCATCTGCATTGCCATTAATTAATATGATATGTTAAGCATAAATACATATAAATATTTCAAACAAGCAAGCTCAACAAAACTGACTGTAACACATTCAGCCCACTCATTCGGCCCAAACACAACACCACAACCAATACTCAACAAAACTGACTAAGACACATAATAATAATAATAATTAATCACTCAATTCTCGTCAAAAAAACAAACCAAATGGCAGGTGGCATCTGAGACATGGTGGAGGCAACCAGAAGTGCGACGGATAAGTGCTGGACCTAACTGAACATGGCTGGAACGACATGAGGTGGCCTGGAACTTGTCGAAACAGCAATAGGTGTGTTGGAATTGGATGGGCAGTAACGAAATTGGTGGAATATTCAAGTTATATTATATATATATATATATATATATGGTTATAGTATAGGTTTTTTAGGATGGGATAGTTCTCGGGATGGATATTGCTTATGATTCGGAACCATCCCAAAAGAAAAATATGTGACAGAACGGGACGAGAAAAGTCAAAGTCAATGGATTTTTCTCAGTCTCGATTCTTTCGGGACAAGACTTCGGGTCGGGTCGCGAATCTCTGAGTCCCGTGAATAGCCCTACTAAATGCACATAAAGTAAAATCAGTAAACTCCTAAACCCCGTAATGCCTAAATACATAAACCATTAAACCGATAAATACTACTTAATAATTAATAAATATATTTTTTATTGATATTTATTATATTTTTAAATATTCATTTTAATTATTTATTAGTTTATTTATTTAGAAATATTTATTACAAAATAAATTATGAGTGGGACAAATATAATTTAAATAATATATTATTTAACTAATAAAAATATATGCTTATAAAAGAAGTATAAATTTAAAAATTAAAAATTATTATCTAGTAATATAAGTTACTTTATTTTTGAATCAATTTTTAGCTTTTGTAAATATTTTTTAATTAATATTTATCTTAATATTAATAGTTTATAAATTTAATTTTGATCATTATTTTAATATCTATCAATAAAATTATTTATATTAAATTTATTGATATATAATTATTAATATTATCATAACAAAATATTGAATTAAAATTCAAAAATTTTTAAATATTATTATATTTTTAAATGTTATAACCTACGAAAATGATAAAAAATTATGGAAATTTTTTTTGTTATTTTATTTTTTTAAATAAAACCTATAAACCACTAAAAGCCTAAAAACATAAATCGCTAAACTCCTAACGACAAAACCTCTAAATACTTAAATCATTAAACTGGTATACATTAATAATAAATCATAAATCTCATTTTAATTTTTATTCAGTATAATTTTAAATTTTTATTTTAATTATTTATCAATTTATTTTATAGAAATATAAATAAAAAAATTAATTATTAGTGAGATAGATCTAATTTAAATTAAACTGGTATCCCT
This sequence comes from Sapria himalayana, assembly GCA_029783825.1. Taxonomy (NCBI): domain Eukaryota; kingdom Viridiplantae; phylum Streptophyta; class Magnoliopsida; order Malpighiales; family Rafflesiaceae; genus Sapria; species Sapria himalayana. Next base: position 203,803 of record JAREIK010005795.1, on the reverse strand, counting down.
AAATAATAAATAATAAATCTCATTTTAATTATTTATTTGTTTATTTATATGTAAATATTAATTACAAAATAAATTGAGTTATACAAATATAATTTATATGAATCTTTTTTCATTCGAAATATTATTGATAAACTTTTTAATAGAAAAAAAATTTTTAAAACAAAAAATTATTATATAGTAATATTTTTTGCTTTTCTTCTGAATCATTTTAGGTTTTTTAATTATATTTTAATTGATATATATCTTATTAATAATAGATTATTAATTTATTTTTTGATCATTATTAGAATATTTATCAATAAAATTGTTTATATTGAATTTATATGAAATATAAATATAATGATTATTATAAATAAATATTGTATTCACATTTAAAAAAAAATTAAAAATTATTATTTTTTCAAAGGTTATAACCTTTGAAAATATCAAAAAATAATAAAAAATAAGTTTTATTATTTTATTTTTTTAATAAAACATATAAACCACTATAAGCATACACAGTTAAATCAGTAAACTGCTAAACCTCATAATGCCTAAATAAATAAACCATTAAACCGCTATATACTACTTAATAATTAATAAATCTAATTTTATTTTTATTTATTATAATTTTAAATATTCATTTTAATTATTTATTAGTTTATTTTTATAGAAATATTTATTACAAATTAAATTATGAAAGCTACATATATATTTTAATTAATTTATTTTTAATCAAAAAAAATATATGCTTATGAAAGAAGTAAAAATTTAAAAATTTAAAATTATTATCTAGTAATATATTTTACATTAATTTTGAATCAATTTGGGTTTTGTAAAAATTTTTTAATTAATATCAATCTTTTTATTACTAGTTTATTAATTTAAATTTTGATCATTATTATATTATCTATCAATAATTGTTTATATTGAATTTATATGATATATAATTATTAATATTATTATAACTAAATATTTTATTCACATTTCATAAAATTTTAAATATTATTATATTTTTAAAGGTTATTACATACGAAAATGAGAAAAAATTATAATTTTTTTTGTTATTTTATTGTTTAAATAAAACATATAAACCACTAAATGCCTAAAAACATAAATTGCTAAACTCCTAAATGACAAAACCTCTAAATACTTAAACAATTAAAGAGGTGTACATTTATAAAAAATCATAAATCTCAATTTAATTTTTATTAAGTATAATTTTATATTTTTATTTTAATTATTTATCAGTTTATTTTTATAGTATATTAATTACAAAATAAATTATTAGTGAGACAGATCTAATTTAAATAATTTATTTTTCATCAAAAAAATATATATCTTTATAAAAAGAGGCAAAATTTTAAAAACAAAAATTTATTAAATTATAGTAATATATTTTATTTTTATTTTGAATTATTTTAGATTTTGCAATTATATTCTAATTAATATCATTCTTCTTAATAATAGTTTATTAATTTTTTATTGATCATTATTATAATATCTATTAATAAAATTATTTATATTGAGTTTACATTATATATAATTATTAAATTTATTATTACTGAATGTTATATTCACATTTAAAAAAATTAAAAATTATTATATTTTCAAATGTTATAACATTGAAAAATTATAAAAAAATCAAAAAATTAAATTTTTTGTTTTTTTATTCTTTAAATAAAAACTATAAATCACTATAGTCCTAAACACTTAAATTACTAAACCCCAAAATACCTAAATACTTAAACCATTAAACTTGTATATCCTGAATAATAAATAATAAATCTCTATTTTATTTGTGTTCATTATAATTTTAAATATTCATTTTAATTATTTATTAGTTTATTTTTATAGTATTATAAATTAAAAATAAATTATGAGGAAGACAGATATAATTTAAATAATTTACTTTTAATAACAAAAAATATAAACTTATAAAAAGAAGTAAAACATCAAAGAAAGTATTATTTTGTAATATATTTTACATTGATTTTGAATATATTTATATTTTGCAAATTTATTTAAAATAATATCTATCTTATTAATAATATTTTATTAATATAATATATTTCAATATAATTGTTTATATTGAATTTACATGATATATAATTATTAAGATTATCATAACTAAATAATATAGTATTCACATATAAAAAAATTAAAATTGTTATATTTTCAAAGTTTATCACCTTCCAAAATGAGAAAAAATAACAAAAATAAATTTTTTGTTATATCATTGTTTAAATAAAACTTATAAACCATTAAATGCCTAAATACATAAATATCTAAACTTTTAAACCCCGAAGCCCCTAAATAATTAAACCTTTAAACTCGTAAACCTTAAATATAATTTAAATAATTTATAGAAATATTAATTACAAAATAAATTATGAGTGATACAAATATAATCTAAATTATATATTTTTAATCAAAAAAACATATAAGCTTATAAAATGATGCGAAAACTAAAAAAAAATTATTATTTAGTATCGAATTTTACTTTGATTTTGAATCATTTTAGGTTTTTTAATTATGTTTTAATTTATATCTATCATATTAATAATAGTTTATTAATTTTTTTTTTGATAATTGATATAATATCTATCAATAAAATTGTTTATATTTAGTTTATATTATATATAGTTATAATATTTATTATTACTAAATATTGTATTCACATTTTTAAAAAATTTTTAAATTATTATATTTTCAAATGTTATAACCTTTGAAAATTTGAAAAAATATCAAAAATAAATTTTTTGTTATTTCATTGTTTGAATTAAAACCTATAAACCATTAAATGCCTAAATACTTAAATCAATAACTTCTAAATCTCGAAAACCCTAAATAGATAAATTTTTTAAACATGTATTTCCTAAATAATAAATCTAATTTTAATTTTTTTTATTATAATTTTAAATATTCAATTTAATTATTTATTATTTTGTTTTTATATAAATATTAATTACAAAATAAATTATAAGTTATACAAATATAATTTATATAAATTATTTTTCAACAAAAAAATATAGATAAACTTAATAAAAGAAGAAAAAAATTAAAAACAAAAATATATTATATGGTAATATATTTTGCTTTATTTCTGAATCATTTTAGGTTTTGCAATTATATTTTAATTAAAATCTAAATTATTAAAAATATAATATTAATTTATTTTTTGATCATTATTAGAATATTTATCAATAAAATGTTTATATTGAATTTATATGATATATAAATTTAATAATTATTATAACTAAATATTGTATTCACTTTTGAAAAAAGTTTTAAAATTTTTATATTTTCAAAGAATATAACCTTTCAACATTTGAAAAAATAAAAAAAAAATATTTTTTTTTGTTATTTCATTGTTTAAATAAAACCTATAAATCACTAAATGCCTAACCACTTAAATCACTAAACTACTAAATCTCGATACCCCTATATAGATAATCCTTTAAACCGGTATACCCTAAATAATAATTAATAAATCTCATTTTTATTTGTTTTCATTATAATTTAAAAAATTCATTTTGATTGTCTAGTTTTTTATTTATAATTATATATTAATTATAGAATAAATTATGAGTTAAAAATATAATTTATAAAAATTTTTTTCATCAAAAAATAGATAAGCTTATAAAAAGAATAAAAATTTAAAAACAAATAATTATTATTAAGTAATATATTTTGCTTTGCTTTTGAAATATTTTAGGTTTTGTTATTATATTTTAAGTAATTGCAATCTTATTCATAATAGATTTTTAATTTATTTTTTGATATTTATTAGAAAATCTATGAATAAAATTGTTTATATTGAATTTATATGATATATAATTATTATGATTATTATAAATAAATATTGTATTCACTTTTGAAAAAAATTTAAAAATTATTATATTTTCAAAGGTTTTAATCTTAAAAAATGAGAAAGAATACAAAAATTAAATTTTTTGTTATTTCTTTTTTAAATAAAATCTATTGACCACTAAATGTTTTTACTTTAATCAGTAGCTCATAAAACTCGAAACCCCTAAATACATAAACCTTATAATAGCTGTATCATTCTAGAGAGTGAAACACGTTTTTAGAGAGAGAAACATCAAAAACTAGTGAAGAGCAAGGCAATTTCAAGCATCAAATGGAGCATTTTGATTATTTAACGAAGAAGAAGTTGTTTTCACAACAATTCAATAAGACCGTCCACCCCTATTCGCAAGCTTCGGACATTCACGGGATAAAAAATGCAGAACCCTCGATAGAATTCTCCTCGACCGACATTGATATGCTCTCGGAAGCCCACAAATTCACACTCGTGGAAAAATTTTCACATGGTCATCCGCGCGTTGAAGATATTCGTGCCTTCTATGCATCATTGAAGCTTAAAAGTCTAAAAAAATAGGCATTCTCGATGCCAAGCACATTCTTCTGCAACTATCCAGTGAGGAAGATTTCCACAGGGTCTGGTTGAAAGGTATATGGTACATTATGGGCTACCCCATGCGAGCTTTCAGGTGGACGCCATCCTTCTCAACCAAGCTAGAATCGCCATTAACACCGGTTTGGTTCCTTCTCCCTATGCTGCCCATACATCTCTTTGATAAATTCTCCCTCTATCATATTACACATGCAGTGGGCACCCCTCTCCTTCTCGATGGTGCTACAGCCACATTGTCTCGCCCGAGTGTTGCTCGAGTTGCATAGAGGTTAACTTACTGCAACCTATCCCACACCGCATATGTATTGGAACCAAAGAGGGAGAAGGTTTCCAGCAAAAAATAACTCCCACAAATCTTCCATATTATTGTTCTTACTGCAGTAAACTTGGCCATAGTTGTGACCAATGTTTAGTTAAAAAGAAACACTTAGAAGACAAACAATGGCTTGGCACTAGAACAACCGCAAGGAGGGGAAGAGAGGAATACATAATAAAGCCTCCCCAAATATTAGAACAGAACCTAGAGGAAACAAAAACTGGATTGGAAATTGTAGAATATGTGCATCCTAGAGAAAAAAATAGAGAGAAAATAGATAGATTGGAATTCAATAAAACTCATGAACTTATGAAAAAAATTGCAGAAATTATTAAAAGAGTTAGGAAAGGAAGATTTGAGAAAAAGAAAGTTGTAGAAAAGAGCTGGGCAAAGGAAATAGTTAATAGCTCAGAAGATGAGCTAGAGGTTAGAAGTGGGATCAACCTAGACAAAAAAGAGGAAGAACTAGAGCCTTTTAAAACCTCTAAAGATGATATAGATATTGAAAAATTTTATAATAAAATGGGAAATAGAGAATGGGCCATGGAAGAATTAAAAATTATGGCCTTTCAGCTAGGTAGGAAGTGGGGAGAGGAGAAAATAGAAGATACGAGTGCCATAAAAAGATCTAGAAACAAGAAAAAATACATAAATAAAACTTATGATTCAAAGTGCACCACTAGAGCTAGGGCTAAATCTAACTCCAATGTTTAGATTTCTCTACTGGAATGCAAGGGGCATTAGAAACGCCCCTACTATAAAAAGAATTAAAAAATTAATACAAATCCATAAAACTCCACTTATAATATTAGCTGAACCCATAATAAGTAAGGACCAGATAGAACACTATAAAAATATCTTAGGATTTGATGAGGCATTTTCTAACAAAAATAACAAAATTTGGCTATTTTGGAAAAACATACTTAACATAAACATTTTAGAAAACTCAGATCAAATGATCAACTTTAGCTTAGATTCCGTCTGGGATGAAATAATTTCGGCAGTCAATGTTAAATACACCAAAGAAGGTAGAAGGTCCCTTTGGGATGACATACTGAAAATAGCCAACCTAAACATACCCTAGATAATAGGAGGTGACTTTAACATAATAAGGAAAGTTTGTGAAAAAACAGGGGGAAATCCTCCTAACAAAAAAGCTATCTATCATTATAATAAGACTATCTCAGAGGCCAGTCTGATGGAAGCAAGCTTCCTAGGCTCTCGTTACACCTGGTGCAATAACCAGAAAGATAAAAGGACCATATGGGCAAGATTAGACAGAGTATTATATAATGTAAAATGGTTAGAGTCATATGGATCCACGTTAGTGAAACATCTAAATAGATCCTGTTCAGACCATAATCCACTAATCATATCGGTAGAAAAATCTAGACCAATAAATAACTCTTTTAAATTTCAGAAAGCATGGTGCTTGCATCACACATTTATTAATACGGTTAAAAATTCATGGTCAAAGGAAGCTTCAGGAAATCTGGGTCAAATCTGGAATATGAAGATAAATAGACTAAAAAAACACTTGGACATGGAATAAAGATATCTTTGGTAATATCAATAATAATATCATTGTAGTAGAATAGGAAGTTGAAAAAAGGGAACTAGATGATTATTTACTTCAAAATAAAGACAGTAGAAAGGAGTTAAATAGAGCACAAGCCGAATTAAAACTAAAGCTTCTCATGGAGGAAGTCTTCTGGAAACAAAAAGCCAAAATAAAATGGCTGAAAGAAGGAGACAAAAACACGAAGTTCTTTCAGAAATCAGCCAAACTTAAAATACAATAGAATAGTATAAAAGGCATAAAAAACAATCTAAATAAATGGTTAGACAGAGATATAGATATTAAAAATCACTTTGATGATCACTTTGAAAGATTATTTAGAGGAGACATGATGCTGCGTGAAAATTATCTTTTACACAACATTGAACATAAAATCACTAGTGTAGAAAATGATATACTCACAAGTTTTCCGAATGAAGAAGAACTAAAGACTATTGTTTTCAATCTGGGCAAAAATAGTGCTCCGGGCCCGAAAGGATGGAATAATGAATTTTACCAAAATTGCTGGCCTATTATAAAAAATGAGCTCTTAAATGTCATAATCTGGATTTTTTGTGGAGCTGAGATAGGTAAGAAATGGAGAAGCATATCGCTCTCATTCCAAAAATGGAAAATTCTCAAATGGCAGAGGATTTTAGACTTATTAGCTTATGCAACTCCATCTACAAAATTTTGTCTAAGTTGCTTTAAAATAGATTAGCTGGAGTTCTACCAAAAATAATATATAAAAAACAGTCAGGATTCATGAAAAACAGGCTAATAATGGAGAATATCTGTCTAGCTAAAGAAATGATTAAAGAAATAGGTACTAAAACCAGAGGGCATAATGTCCTGATAAAGTTAGACCTATCTAAAGCCTTCGATAGAGTAGAATGGAATATCTTATGCTTTACCATGAGAAAGATGGGATTCTCAGAAACCTGGATTGATCTGATATATAGATTTATATCAAGCTCATGGATCAAAGTTCTTGTTAATGGAGATCTAGGAAAAGACATCAAGCCACTAAGAGGTTTAAGACAGGGAGATCCTCTCTCTCCCTCTCTCTTTAACATTTACATAGAACTATTAATTATTAACATTAAAGTTAAGATGCACTCTAACATAATAGGACATTTTAGACTGCCGAAAGATACCCCCTCAGTGGGATGTCTGGCGTATGTAGATGATGTGATAATCTTCACAAACGGTAGTTCCAAGTCCCTCCATAATCTGATGGACTTATTAAAAACTTTAGAAAATGAAACAGGGCAGAATATAAATAACCATAAATGTCAATTCATGACTACCAAGAATGCTCCACCAAGCTTAAATTTCAAAATTAACAGAAAAATAGGTTTTTCTCATAAAAAAGGAGTTATGCAATATCTTGGCTGCCCGCTTTATGAAGGTAAATTAAAACTAGAGTATTTAGAATTCTTACATGTTAAAATCAAAAATAAAATTGCATGTTGGAAAGTAGAATCACTTAACATGAGTGGTAGGATTACTTTAATTACCCATGTGCTTCAAAGTGTAACCATGCAAAATCTGATGGTTACCTATCTCCTAGAGGTAGTTAAAAAATGTATTGAGAAAGAATTGGCCCATTTTCTGTGGGGATCTAGCAATGGCAAAAGAAACTTCACTGGAAAAAGTGGAAAGATTTATGCTACCCTAAACAGGAAGCAGGGTTGGGTTTTGTTGAGTTAAATGACCTTGCCAAATCTTGGGCGTGTAAAAGATGGTGGAGACTCAAGGAAAATAACAGCCTTTGGGCAGAGTTTATGAGATCTAAATATTGCATTGAGGGAGACACAAGCAAAGATAGAAGAAAGAATAAAACCTCACAAGACTGTCTACAAATGCTCAATCAAAGAGAAATAGTTGACAAATACTCCAAATTCTCAAAAAATGGCTGGAAATGGATTTTGAGTGCAGATGGTTCTTTCTCTCTCAAATCAATTAAAGAAATAGTGAGAAACAGGAAGGTTGTGCAACCTTTATTTAAATGGGTCTGGAATAATGATAATAGTCAAAAAATTAAAACTCATACATGGAAAGTGCTCTCAAATATTGTACCGATAGATGAAAACATAAAAAGGAAAGGTATACAACTCCCCTCTAGGTGCGAATGCTATTTCTATGCCACAGAAACATTAGATCACTTGTTCTCTCAAGGAAATATTGCATCGGTAATATGGAAAAGATTAGAAACTGAAATGGGTATTAAGCATAAATGTTCTTCTATTAGAGATAGACTCCTTAAGTGGAGCTTGGCTCACTCACAACATAGTCTTCACACTTGGCTTAAAAATAATATCTCTCATATTACCATCTGGTGCATATGGAAAGCTAGGAATAGTAGTATATATGAAGGTCGCACTATGGTAGTTGAAGATATATGGAATGCCATAAAGAAAGAAATAATAATCACCTCGAAAGCTAATCCGATAGTAGCCAGAAACTCTTACCTAGACATAGACTCTCTTAACTTCTGGAACCTCAGTTGCAAAATCCCCTCCATATAAGGCCATAGTAGTTAAGTGGGAAAAGCCAGCTAAAGGCAGATTAGTTTTAAACACTGACGGTAGCTTCGATAGAAACATAGGTTTAGTAGGAGGTGGGGGGGCTGTATGAGACCATAATGGTCTTCTTATACTTGCTTATTCGGGAGTCATTAAAGCCTCATCTGCAATACATGCTGAAATCTTATCATTAAGGGAAGGTTTAAGGGTGTGTAAATCTGAAAATCTATCAAATCTAGATATACAGATAGATTCTAAAATCATAGTTGATCTAGTAAATAAAAAAAGTAGCATGTGGAAATATGAAGAGGAGTTAGAAGATATTAATATACTAGTAGAAGCTCTGAATGCATCGATCATACATATTTATAGGGAAGCTAACTCACTAGCAGACAAGCTAGCTAAAGAAGGAAGAAATAAAAATTTTCAGAAATATGAACAAGAGTCTCTCCCATAAAAATTTAAAGGAATTACAAAAATGGATAAGGAAGAATTCCCATACATTAGAATAATAAAAACTCTTTCCTCTAATGATGAATGTTTCAATTAAATGCTAAGAGTATTAATGGGCTGGTTAGTAGCTGGAAAACAAACCTCACAAATTTCCTAGTCCTGAAGGAAGTATGTATAAACTGACGAAAGCTAACCTCTAATCTCCAGCCTAACAAGTTTAGCCTGCGTGGTTTAGATGTATATTCGTAAACCATCATCAATGAAGTCACGGTAAAACATAGCGAGGGTAGGAAGTATGTATATTTGCTGTGTTGTGCTTCTACCTGTCTATCTTACTAGGTACATGGTCCAGAAAAGATTAGTACATAAAATAAAATATGAGAATCATATATTTATGAAGGTTGTTAGATTGGTATATCATTGTGGTAGCCTCTGTGCAGGGGAACTTCTGTCTCTGCAGGTGAACAATACGAAGGCTAATGGGAAAGAGCAAGGTAAGAATTTGAATGTTAGTACATTATCCTGTTATCTTCTCTTCTCTTAGCAGCGCAATACCACAGAAAAAAGATCCAGTAAATCCAGCAGTTGCTGGAATTGTTAAAAGAAATTTTGTTTGGTGTACTGTTTGTATTAATTCCAGGTTAAGATGATATGTGTGAATGTTGCGGAAAAGCCTTGTGTTAATTTACTTTAACTAAAGATTTAGGGCAAGTAAGGGTCTAGAATAGGAGGCTGTTTCTGCAGCTATTGAAAGATGTAAAATTCAGAATAAGAGTGACAAAGGAGGCTTTGGTGCAATTGGAAGCTGAAACAAAATAAAGCGCTGAAGTTAAAGAGCAGTTATAAGCTGTCTTTCTAAGCAGTGCTAAAGCATTAGCATGCATATCTAAAAAGTGGAAAAAGTCCAGAAAAACCTAAATTCAGAAAAACTGAAATGCAGTAAAGAGACTGCATGCAACTTGCGATGTTGCCCAATTCACCAGATTACGTAAGAACAGGTATTTTCTGGAATCATTATTTGACTAATGCTTGGGATTGATTCTATTTTGCAGAAACAAGGGGTTAGAGAGGGTAATTAGATGTACAGCAGGCTGTCATAGTCGCAAGTCTGCTAGGTGCTTGCATATATGTCTGGAAAAGTGGATTTGATTCATAGCGAGTCAGAGTCTGTTTGGTGTTTGTCTGTGCTTGTTTTTTGTTTGATCTATCAGATGAGTGTATAAGGGGCTATGCAAGAAAGGTAGATGCTGGAGGAGAGTCAGAGATTGCTGGTGTACTTGTCTACAAAGCGAGTCTCGGACAAAAGTAGCATGGACAAGTCAACGAAGGTAAAAGAACTTTCTACAAAGTATAAGGAACGTGGAAGGTCCTGGCCATAAGGAGACCACAAGAAGCTAAGGAAAGGAGTAAGTAGAGGATTTTAAGATAAGCCCTAAAATTTAGATGGAAAAGTCTTCCATTTTAGAAAAATAGCCACCGGCTTAGCAAAAAAAACCAACTCAAATTCCAGTCTATGAAAGTCTACCATGGGCTTTTATTAAAATGTTAGAATGTTATGGCTCGTTTATTTTATTTATTTTGTAAGTGGGTGTAAAAGGGAAAATGGGTAAATATTAGCTTGTAAAAATGGTATTCCTCCGCCAAAAGAGAGGGTTATAATAATAAAATAAACCATTAAAAAAATAATAAATCTCATTTTTATATCTATTTATTATAATTTTAAATATTAATTTTAATTATTTATATCTTAATTTTTAGAAAAATTAATTACGAAATAAATTTCGAGTGAGACAGATATTATTTAAATAATTTATTTTTAATAAATAAAAAATATAAGCTTATAAAAAGATGAAAAAATTTAAAAATTAAATATTATTATTTAGTGATATATTTTTATTTGATTTTGAATCATTTTGTGTTATGTAAATATATATTAATTAATATTTATATTATTAATAATAGTTTATTAATTTAATTTTTGATCATTATTATAATATCTATCATTAAAATTATTTATTTTGAATTTATATAATATAAAATTAATAAGATTAATATAATTATACATGATATTCACATTTCAAAAGATTTTAAAAATTATTTTATTTTCAAAGGTTATAACCTTTGAAAATCTAAAAATAATCAAAAAAAAAAATTATTTTTATTTTATAAATAAAACCTATATACCACTAAATGCCTAAAAACATAAATTGCTAAACTCCTAAATGACAAACCCCCTAAATAATTGATCCATTAACCCAGTATGCCATATATAATTATTGGGGCAATTGTGCTTCCACGGTAGTGAGATTGAGATACAGAAACATAGAAACAACAAAAAACAAGCAATATATATATCCCAATTCAGCAACCATCCATGATAGAATCAAAAAATGAGAAATAAACACCTAAAATAACGTGGTTCAGATGTCGCTCAGTACAACTAGCTAAATCCACCAGAAAATGCTTATGTGTTACATATTAAAGCAACAGAAATGTCTTACAGTATGCAGCACATAGAATAGTCGTGATAAATCGCACAGAGAGAAGAGGGAGAGATAATGAACAGTTCCAAGGCTCCAAAAATAGTCACCCGAAAATAAAATTACAAAACATATTATATTAAAATTTCTCTCGGTTCATTTAAATGGAGTGGGTCGGATCATGAGACGGGTCAGGCTCTGCTCCAATTTGGGCCCACTGTCCGGTCAGCGAGAACTTCGTTATTGTGATACTACTGCATCCCCGGGCTCTTCATATTTCTTTCCTGCACTTACATGAAAATATTAATAAAGAAAAAATATTTGTTTATACAAACAATTTATCAAAAAATAAATTACATATACAGCAATAATAAATCTTAAATCTCATTTTAATTAGTATTCATTCTAATTTTAAATATTCATTTTAAATATTTATTAGTTTATTTTTTATATAAACAATAATTAGAAAATAAATAATGTGTTAGACAAATAAAATATTAATAAAATTCTTTTAATAAAAAAATATAATCTTATAAGAAGAAGTAAAAATTTAAAAATAAAAAATTATTATTTAGTAATAAATTTTCATTTAATTTTGAATCAATTTAGGTTTTGTAATTATATTTTAATTTATATCTATCATATTAAAAATAGGTTATTAATTTATTTTTTTTAATTGATATCATATCTATAAATAAAATTATTTATAGATAGTTTATATTATATATAATTATAATGTTTATTATTACTAAATATTTTATTCACATTTTAAAAAAATTTTAAAATTATTATGTTTTCAAATATTATAACCTTTGAAAATGTGAGAAAATAACAAAAATAATTTTTTTTTGTAATTTCATTGTTTAAATAAATTCTATAAACCACTAAATGCCTAAATACTTAAATCAATAACTCCTAAATCTCGAAAAAACTAAATATATAATCATTTTAAACCGGTATACCCAAAATAATAAATAATAAATCTCAATATTATTTTTTTCTTTATAATTTATATATTCATTTTAATTATTTATTCGTTTATTTTTATATAATTTTTAATTACAGAATAAATTGAGTTAGACAAATATAATTTATATAATTATTTTTCATCAGAAAAATATAGATAAACTTTTTAAAAGAAAAAAAATTCAAAACAAAAAATTATTATATAGTAATATATTTTGCTTTATTTCTGAATCATTTTAGGTTTTATAATTATATTAAAATTGATATCTATCTTATGAATAATAGATTATTAATTTATTCTTTGATCATTATTAAAATGTTTATCAATAAAAATATTTATATTGAATTTATATGATATATAAATATAATGATTATTATAACTAAAAATAATATTCACTTTTAAAAAAAAATTAAAAATTATTATATTTTCAATGGTTATAACCTTTGAAAATATCAAAAAATTAAAAAAATAAAATTTTTGATATTTTTTTTTTAAATAACACCTATAAACCATTAATTCATACACAGTTAAATCAGTAAACTTTTAATTCCTGTAATGCCAAAATACATAAACCATTAAACTGCTATATACTACTTAATAATTAATAAATCTAATTTTTAATTCTATTTATTATAATTTTAAATATTAATTTTAATTATCTTTTAGTTTATTTTTATAGAAATATTTATTACAAAATAAATTATGAGTGCGACAAATATAATTTAAAAAAATATATGCTTATAAAAGAAGTAAAAATTTAAAAATTATTAATTCTTATCCAGAAATATATTTTACTATAATTTTGAATCAATTTGGGTTTTATAATTATTTTTTAATTAATATCTATCTTAATATCAATAGTTTATACTTTTAATTTTGATCATTATTATAATATATATCAATAAAATTGATTATTGAATCTATATAATATATAATTATTAATATTATTATAACTAAGTATTGTATTCACATTTCAAAAAATTGTAAATATTATTATATTTTCAAAGGTTATAACCTATGAAAATGATAACTAATTATAGAAATTTTTTTTGTTATTTTATTTTTTAAATAAAACCTAAAAACAACTAAAATTTTTAAAACATAAATTGCTAAACTCCTAAACGACAAAACCTCTAAATACTTTTTCCATTAAACTGGTATAGATTAATAATAAATCATAAATCTCATTTTAATTTTTTTTAAGTATAATTTTAAATTTTTATTTTAATTATTTTAGTTTATTTTTATAGAAATAATAATTACAAAATAAATTATTCGTGAGATAGATCTAATTTAAATTAAATCGATATCCCTAAATAATAAATAATAAATCTCATTTTTTTAATTATAAATTTAAATATTCATTTTAATTATTTATTTGTTTATTTATATATAAATATTAATTACAAAATAAATTGTGTTAGACAAATATAATTTATAAATATTATTTTTCATCAAAAAATTATAGATAAACTTTTTAAAAGAAAAAAAATATCTAAACAAAAATAATTATATAGTAATATATTTTGCTTTGCTTCTGATTCATTTTAGGTTATATAATTATATTTTAATTGATATCTATCTTTTTTTAATTGATATCTATCTTATTAATTATAGATTATTAAATTTATTTTTTGATCATTATTAGAATATTTATCAATAAAATTGTTTATATTGAATTTATATGATATATAAATATAATGATTATTATAATTAAATACTGTATTCACTTTTGAAAAAAAATTCAAAATTATTATATTTCCAAAGGTTTATATCATTTAGAAATATGAAAAAATAATAAAAATAAATTTTTTGTTATTTTATTTTTTAAATAAAACCTATAAACCACTAAATTCATACACAATTATATCAGTAAACTCTTAAACCCCGTAATGCCTAAATACATAAACCATTAAACCGTAATATACTACTTAATAATTAATAAATTTAATTTTTATTTCAATTTATTATTATTTTAAATATTCATTTTAATTATTTATTAGTTTATTTTTATAGAAATTTTTATTATAAACTAAATTATTAGTGCGACAAATATAAGTTAAATAATTTATTTTTAATGAAATAATATATATACGCATATAAAAGTAGTAAAATTTAAAAATTAAAAATTATTATCCGGTAATATATTTTACTATAATTTTGAATCAATTTGGGTTTTGTAATTATTATTTAATTAATATCTATCTTATTATTAGTAGTTTATTAATTTAATTTTTGATCATTATTATAATATCTATCAATAAAATTATTTATATTGAATTTATATCATATATAAGTTCTAATATTATTATAACTAAACATTGTATTCACATTTCAAAAAATTTTAAATATTATTATATTTTCAAAGGTTATTAACTATCAAAATGAGAAAAAAATTCAAAATTTTTTTTGTTATTTTATTGATTAAATAAAACCTAGAAACCACTAAATGCCTAAAAACCTAAATCGCTAAACACCTAAAAGACAAAACCTATAAATACTTTAACCAGTAAACTAGTATACATTAATAATAAATCATAAATATCATTTTAATTTTTATTCAGTATAATTTTAAAATTTTATTTTAATTAATTTTCAGTTTATTTTTATAGAAATATTAAATACAAAATAAATTATTAGTGAGACAGATCTAATTTAAATTAGACCGGTATACCCTAAATAATAAATAATAAATCTCATTTTTTAATTATAATTTTAAATATTCATTTTAATTATTTTTTTGTTTATTTTTATATAAATATTAATTACAAAATAATTTATGAGTTATACAAATATAATTTATATAAATTATTTTTCATCAAAAAATTATAGATAAACTTTTTAAAAGAAAAAAAAATTCAAAATAAAAA
The DNA here is from genome assembly GCA_029783825.1 of Sapria himalayana. Lineage (NCBI taxonomy): Eukaryota > Viridiplantae > Streptophyta > Magnoliopsida > Malpighiales > Rafflesiaceae > Sapria > Sapria himalayana. Next base: position 188,211 of record JAREIK010005795.1, on the reverse strand, counting down.
ATTATTGTATAGTAATATATTTTGCTTTGCTTCTGAATCATTTTAGGGTTTGTAAATATATTTTAATTGATATCTGTCATATTAATAATAGATTATTAAGTTATTTTTTCATCATTATTAGAATATTTATCAATAAAAATGTTTATATTGAATTTATATGATATATAAATATAATGATTATTATAATTATCATTGTATTCATTTTGAAAAAAATTATAAAATTATTATATTTTCAAAGGTTATAACCTTTGAAAATCTGAAAAAATAAAAAAAATTATTTTTTCTTTGTTATTCTATTGTTTAAATAAAACCTATACACCACTAAATGCCTAAGAATTTAAATCACTAAAATACAAAATCTCGATACCCCTATATAGATAATCCTTTAATTCGGTATACCCTAAATAATAATTAATAAATTTCATTTTTATTTTTTTTCATTATTATTTAAAAAATTAATTTTGATTGTTTAGTTTTTTATGTTTATATATATATTAATTATAAAATAAATTATGAGTTAAAAATATAATTTATAATAATTATTTTTTATCAAAAAATTGATAAGCTTATAAAAAGAATAAAAATTTTAAAAACAAATAATTATTATTTAGTAATATATTTTGCTTTGATTTTGAATCATTTTAGGTTTTGATATTATATTTTAAGTAATATCAATTTTATTCATAATAGATTTTCAATTTATTTTATGATAATTATTAGAATATCTATCAATAAAATCGTTTATATTGAATTTATAAGATATATAATTAATATGATTATTATAAATAAATAATTTATTCACTTTTGAAAAAAATTTAAAAATTATTATATTTTAAAAGGTTATAAACTTAAAAAATGAGAAAAAATAATAAAAATAAATTTTTAGTAATTTTATTTTATAAATAAAACCTATAGACCATTAAATGCTTACTTACTTAAATTAGTAATGTCATAAACCCCGAAGCCCCTAAATACATAAACAGATTAACATCTATATACTACTTAATGAATAATAAATCTCATTTTTATTTGTATTCATTATAATTTTAAATATTCATTCTAATTATTTTTTAGTTTATTTTTATAGAAATATTAATTACAAATTAAAAAATGAGTGAGACAAATATAAATTTAATAATTTATTTTTAATAAACAAAATATAAGCATATAAAAAGAAGTAAAAATTTAAAAACAAATAATTATTATTTAATAATATATTTTACTTTGATTTTGAATCATTATATATAGGTTTCGCAATTATATGTTAATTGTGATCACTCTTATTAATAAAAGTTTATTAATTTATTATTTAATCATTTTAATAATATCGAACAATAAAATTACTTATATTCATTTAAAATTTCTTATAATTATTAAGTTATTATAACTAAATATTATATTTACATTTGAAAAAAATTTAAAAATTATTATATTTTCAAAGGTTATAACCTTCAAAAATGATAAAAAATCACAAAAATAATTTTTTATTATTTTATTATTTAAATAAAACTTATAAACAACTAAAGGCCTAAACATTTAAATCTCTAGACTCCTAAACCCCAAAACGACCAAAATACTTAAACCATTAAACCTATATAACCTAAATAATAAATAATAAATCTCATTTTTATTTGTATTCATTATAATTTTCAATATTCATTCTAATTATTTTTTAGTTTATTTTTATAGAAATATTAATTACAAATTAAATAATGAGTGAGACATATATAATTTAAATAAATTATTTTGTGTGAAAAAAAATATAAGCTTATAAAAATAAACAAAATTTCAAAAATTTAAAATTTTTTTAGTAATATAATTTTACTTTGATTTTTAATTATTTCGAGTTCTGCAAATATATTTTAATTAATATCTATCTTATTAATAATAGTTTTTAATTTATTTTTTGATCATTATAATAATATATATTAATTAAATTTTTTATATTGAATTTACATCAAATATAATTATTAAGATTATTATAACTAATTATTGTATTCATATTTTAGAAAGATTAAAAATTATTATATTTTCAAAGGTCATAACCTTTGAAAATCACGAAAATTCATAAAAATAAAGTTTTATTATTTCATTGATTATATAAAACCTATAAACACCTAAATGTGCAAACATATAAATCAATAAACTCCTTAACCCCAAAACCACAAAAAACGTAAACCATTAAATAGGTATACCCTAAATAATAAATAATAAATCTCTTTTTATTAGTATTCATTATAATTTTAATTATTCATTTTAATTATTTACAATTTATTTTTATAGAAATATTAATTACAAAATAAATTATTAATAAGATAGATATAATTTAAATAATTTATTTTTTATCAAAAAAATATATATGTTTATAAAATGAGGCAAAATTTTTAAAATAGAAAATTATTATTTCGTAATATATCTTATTTTGATTTTGAATCATCTTAGATTCTACTATTATTTTTTAATTTATATCATTCTTATTAATACTAGTTTATTAATTTGTTTATTTATCATTATTATAATATCTTTTAATAAAATTATTTATATTTAGTTTACATTATATATAATTATTAAGATTATTATAACTAAATATTATATTCACATTTAAAAAAATTTAAAATTATTATATTTTCGAAGGTTACAACCTTCTAAAATTAAAAAAATTCAAATAAATAAATTTTTTGTTTTTTAATTCTTTAGATAATAACTATAAATCACTAAAGGTCTAAATACTTAAATCACTAAACTCCTAAACCCAAAAACACCTAACTACTTATACCATTAAACCAGTATATCCCGAATAATAAATAATAAATCTCATGTTTATTTGTATTCATTATAATTTTAAATAATTATTTTAATTATTTTTTAGTTTATTATTATAGAATTATAAAATACAAAATAAATTATGAGTAAGACAAATTAATTTAAATAATTTATATATAATAAAAAAAATAAAATTATTAAAAGAGCAAAACATTAACAAAATTATTATTAAGTAATATATTTTACTTTGATTTTTAATAAATTTAGATTTTGCAAATATATTTTAAATAATATTTATCTTATTAATAATAGTTTATTAAATTTTTTTTGATCATTATTATAATACCTAGCAATGTAATTATTTATATTAAATTTAAATGACTTATAATTATTAAGATTATTATAACTAAATATTATATTTACATTTTAAAAAAATTAAAAATTATTATATCTTCAAAGGTTATAACCTTCAAAAATTAAAAAAATAATAAAAATAAATTTTTTGTTATATCATTGTTTAAATAAAACTTATATATCACTAAATGCCTAAACACTTAAACCTCTAAACTCCTAAACACAAAAGCCCCTAAATACTTAAACCTTTAAATTATCAAACCTTGAATATAATTAAAATAATTTATTAAAATATTAATTACAAAATAATTTATGAGTGATACATATATTATTTAAATAACATATTTTTCATCAAAAAAAAATAAAAGCTTATAAAAAGAAGCAAAAAATAAAAAAAATTATTATTTAGTAATAAATTTTACTTGGATTTTGAATATTTTTTGGTTTTGTAATTATATTTTAATTTATATCTATCATGTTTATAATAGCATATTACTTTATTTTTTGAAATTGATATCATATCTATCAATAAAATTGTTTATATTTAGTTTATATTATATATAATTATAATGATTATTATTACTAAATATTGTATTCACATTTTAAAAAATTTTAAATTATTATATTTTCAAAGGTTATATCCTTTGAAAATGTGAAAAAATATCAAAATTTTTTTTTGTTATTTCATTGCTTAAATAAAACCTATAAACTACTAAATGCCTAAAAAGATAAATCTCTAAAGTCATAAACGAAAATATATTTGCTTAAATAAAACCTATAGAAAAATATAATTTATATAAATTAATTTTCATCAAAAAAATATGGATATACTTTTTAAAAGAAAAAAAAATTTCAAAACAACAAATTATTATATAGTAATATATTTTTATTTCTTCTGAATCATTTTAGGTTTTTTTATTATATTTTAATTCATATCTATCTTATTAATAATAGATTATTAATTTATTTTTTCATCTTTTTTAGAATATTTATCAATAATATTGTTAATATAGAATTTATATGATATATAAATATAATGATTATTATAACTAAATATTAAATTCATTTTTAAAAAAAATTTAAAAATTATTAAATTTTCAAAGGTTATAACTATTGAAAATATCAAAAAATAATAAAAATAAATATTTTGTTTTTAAAATTTTTAAATAAACCCTATAAACCACTAAATGTAAACACAGTTATATCAGTAAACTCCTAAACCCCGTAATGCCTAAATACATAAACCATTAAACCGCTATATACTACTTAATAATTAATAAATTTAATTTTTATTTCAATTTATTATTATTTTAAATATTCATTTTAATTATTTATTAGTTTATTTTTATAGAAATTTTTATTACAAAATAAATTATGAGTCTAACAAATATATTTTAAATAATTTATTTTTAATGGAAAAAAATATATACGCTTATAAAAGAAGTAATATTGTAAAAATTAAAAATTATTATGCAGTAATATTTTTTACTTTAATTTTGAATCAATTTGGGTTTTGTAAATATTTTTTAATTAATATTAATCTTATTATTAATAGTTTATTAATTTAATTTTTGATCATTGTTTTAATATCTATCAATAAAATTGTTTATATTGAATATATATGATATATAATTATTAAAATTATTATAACTAAATATTGTATTCACATTTCAAAAAATTTTAAATATTATTATATTTTCAAAGCTTAAAACCTATGAAAATGACAAAAAATTACAATTTTTTTTGTTATTTTATTGTTTAAATAAAACCTATAAAACACTAAATACCTAAAAACATAAATCGCTAAACTCCTAAATGATAAAACTTCTAAATACTTAAACTATTAAATTTGTATACTTTAATAATAAATCATAAATCTCATTTTAATTTTTATTAAGTTTAATTTTAAATTTTTATTTTAATTATTTATCAGTTTTTTTTAGAAATATTAATTACAAAATAAATTATTAGTGAGACAGATCTATTTTAGAAACTTTATTTTTTATTAAAAAAAATATATATGCTTATAAAAAGAGGCAAAATTTTAAAAACAAAAATTTATTATTTTGTAATATATTTTATTTTGATTTTGAATCATTTTAGTTTTTGCCATTATATTTTAATTTATAACATTCTTATTAATAATAGTTTATTAATTTTTTATTGATCATTATTATAATATCTATTAATAAAGTTATTTATATTGAGTTTACATTATATATAATTATTAAGAATATTATAACTAAATATTATATTAAAATTTAAAAAAAATTAAAAATTATTATATGTTCAATAGTTATAACCTACAAAAATTTTAAAAATCAAAAAATTTAATTTTTTATTTTTTTATTCTTTAAATAAAAACTATAAATCACTAAAGTCCTGAACACGTAAATCACTAAACCCCAAAACACCTTAATACATAAACCATTAAACTAGAATATCCTGAATAATAAATAATAAATCTCAATTTTATTTGTATTCATTATAATTACAAATATTCATTTTAATTATTTATTAGTTTATTTTTATAGAATTATAAATTAAAAATAAATTACGTGGAAGACAAATATAATTTAAATAATTTACTTTTAATAATAAAAATAAAGATATAAAAAGAAGCAAAACATCAAAAAAATTATTATTTAGTAATATATATGATTTTGATTTTAAATAAATTTACGTTTTGCAAATATATTTTAAATAATATCTTTCTTATTAATAATAGTTTATTAATTTATTTTTTGATCATTAATATAATATCTATCAATATAATTGTTTATATTAAATTTACATTATATATAATTATTAAGATTATCATAACTAAATATAATATTCACATATTAAAAAAATTTAAAAATTTTTATATTTTCAATGGTTATAACCTTCAAAAATGATAAAAAATAATAAAAATAAATTTTTTGTTACATAATTGTTTAAATATAACTTATAAACCATTAAATGCCTAAACACATAAATCTTTAAACTCGTAAACCCCGAAGCCCCTAGATACTTAAACCATTAAAATAATAAACCTTAAATATAATTTAAATAATATATTGAAAGATTAATTACAAAATAAATTATGATTGATACAAATATAATTTAAATAATTTATTTTATCAAAAAAATATATAATCTTATAAAAAGAAACAAAAAATAAAAAACAAAATTTATTATTTCGTAATAAATTTTACATTATTTTTGAATCATTTTAGGTTTTTTAAAAATATTTTAATTTATATCTATCATATTAAAAATAGCAGATTAATTTATTTTTTGATAATTGATATCATATTTATCAATAAAATTGTTTATATTTAGTTTATATTATATATTATTATAATGATTATTATTACTAAATATTGTATTCACATTTTTAAAAAAATTTAAAATTTTTAAATTTTCAAAGGTTAACCTTTGAAAATGTGAAAAAATATCAAAAATAATTTTTTTTGTTTTTTCATTGTTTAAATAAAACCTATAAATCACTAAATGCCTAAAAGCATAAATCGCTATACTTTTAAATGACAAAACCTTTAAATACTTAAACTATTAAACTATTAAACATTAATAATAATTTATAAATTTCATTTTAATTTTTATTCAGTATAATTTTAAATATTTATTTTAATTATTTATCAGTTTATTTTTATAGAAATATTAATTACAAAATAAATTATTAGTGATACAGATCTAATTTAAATTAAAACAATATCCCTAAATAATAAATAATAAATCTCATTTTTTTTCATTATAATTTTAAATATTCAATTTATTTATTTTTTATGTATATAAAAATATTAATTACAAAATAAATTGAGTTAGACAAAAATAATTTATATAAATTATTTTTCATCAAAATATTATAGATAAACTTTTTAAAAGAAAAAAAAATTTCAAAACAAAAAATTATTATATAGTAATATATTTGGCTTTGCTTCTGAATCATTTTAGGTTTTATAATTAATTTTAATTTATATCTATCTTATTAATAATAGATTATTAATTTATTTTTTGATCATTATTAGAATATTTCTCAATAAAGTTGTTTATATTGAATTTATATGATATATAAATATAATGATTATTATAACTAAATATTGAATTCACTTTTGAAAAAAATTTAAATATTATTATATATTCAAAGGTTATGACCTTTGAAAATATAAAAAAATAAAAAAAAAATATTTTGTCATTATAATTTTTAAATAAAATCTATAAACCACTAAATGCATACATAGTTAAATTAGTAAACTCTGAAAGCCCGTAAAACCAAAATATATAAACCGTTAAACCGCTATATACTACTTAATAATTAAGAAATCTAATTTTTATTTCAATTTATTATAATTTTAATTATTCATTTTAATTATTTATTAGTTTACTTTTATATATTTTTTTATTACAAAATAAATTATGAGTGCGACAAATAAAATTTAAATAATTTATTTTTAATAAAAAAATATATACGCTTATAAAAGAATTAAAAATTTAAAAATTAAAAATTATTATCCAATAATATTTTTTACTTTAATTGTTAATCAATTTGAGTTTTGTAAATATTTTTTAATTAATATCTATCCTATTATTAATAGTTTATTAATTTAATTTTTGATAATTATTATAATATCTATCAATAAAATTTTTTATATTGAATTTATATGATATATAATTATTAAAATTATTATAACTAAATATTGTATTCATATTTCAAAAAATTTTAAATATTATAATATTTTCAAAGGTTATAACCTATGAAAATGACAAAATTACAATTTTTTTTTGTTATTTTATTGTTTAAATAAAACCTATAAACCACTAAGTGCCTAAAAACATGAATCTCTAAACACCTTTATGACAAGACTTCTAAATAATTAAATTATTAAAAAGGTATACAATAATAATAAATCATAAAACTCATTTTAATTTTTATTCAGTATAATTTTAAATTTTTATTTTTATTATTTATCAGTTTATTTTTATAGAAATATTAATCACAAAATAAATTATTAGTGAGACAGATATAATTTAAATAATTTATATTTCATCAAAAAAATATAAGCTTTTAAAAATAGTCAATTTTAAAAAAAATATTTATTAATTAGTAAAATATTTTATTTTGATTTTGTATCATTTTAGATTTTGCATTTATATTTTAACCTATATCATTCTTTTTAATAATAGTTTATTAATTATTTATTGATCATTATTATAATATCTATTAATAAAATTATTTATATTGATTTACATTATATATAATTATTAAGATTATTATTACTAAATATTATATTCACATTTAAAAAATTTTAAAATTATTATATTTTCAATGGTTATAACCGTCAAAAATTATAAAAAATTAAATTTTTGTTTTTTCATTCTTTATATAAAAATTATAAATCACTAAAGGCATAAACACTAAAATCACTAAACCCCAAAACACCTAAATACCTAAACCATTAAAACTGTATATCCTGAATAATAAATAATAAATCTCACTTTTAAGTATTCATCATAATTTTAAAGATTCATTTTAATTATTTTTTAGTTTAATTTTATAGAATTATAAATTACAAAATATATTATGAGGAAGACAAATATAATTTAAAAAATATACTTTTAAGAACAAAAAATATAAACATATAAAAAGAAGCAAAACCTCAAAATAAAATTATTTAGTAATTTATTTTACTTTGATTTTGAATAAATTTATGTTTTGCAAATAAATTTTTAAAAAAATCTTTCTTATTAATAATAGTTTATTAATTTATTTTTTTGACCATTAATATAATATCTATCAATATAATTGTTTATATTGAATTTACATGATATATAATTATTAAGATTATAATAAATATATATTGTATTCACATATAAAAAAATTTTAAAATTGTTATATTTTCAAAGGTTATAACCTTCAAAAATGATAAAAAATAACAAGATTAAATTTTTTGTTATATCATTGTTTAAATAAAACTTATAAACCATTAAATATCTAAACACATAAATCTCTAAACTCGTAAACCCCGAAGCCCCTAGTTACTTAAACCATTAAAATCATAAACCTTAAATATAATTAAAATTATATATTGAAATATTAATTACAAAATAAATTATGAGTGATACAAATATAATTTAAATAATTTATTTTACATCAAAAAAATATATATGCTTATAAAAAGATGCAAAAACTAAAAAACAAAAATTATTATTTAGTAATAAATTTTACTTTGATCTTGAATAATTTTAGGTTTTGCAATTATATTTTAATTTATATCTATCATATTACTAATAGCATATTAATTTATTTTTTGATAATTGATATCATATCTATCAATAAAATTGTTTATATTTAGTTTATATTATATATAATTATAATGATTCTTATTACTAAATATTGTATTCACATTTTTAAAAAAATTTAAAATTATTATATTTTCAAAGGTTATAACCTTTGAAAATGTGAGAAAATATAAAAAATAATTTTTTTGTTATTTCATTGTTTAAATAAATCCTCAAAACTACTAAATGCCTAAACATTTAAGTCATTAAATCCGAAATCTCGAAAACACTAAATAGATAATCCTTTTAAACTGGTCTACCCCAAATAATAAATAATAAATCTCAATATTATTTTTTTCATTATAATTTAAAATATTCATTTTAATTATTTATTCGATTTTTTATTAGATATTAATTACAATATAAATTATGTCTTAGACAAATATAATTTATATAAATTAATTTTCATCAAAAAATATTGATAAACTTATAAAAAGAAGAAAAAATTTCAAAACAATAATTTATTATATAGTAATATATTTTGCTTTCCTTCTGAATCATTTTAGGGTTTGTAATTATATTTTAATTGATATCTATATTATTAATAATATTTTATTAATTTATTTTTTGATCTTTATTAGAATATTTATCAATAAAATTATTTATATTGAATTTATATGATATATAAATATAATGATTATTATAAATATTGAATTAACTTTTGAACAAAATTTAAAAATTATTATATATTCAAAGGTTATAACATTTGAAAATATCAAAAAATAATAAAAATAAATTTTTTGTTTATCTATTTTTTAAATAAAACCTATAACCACTAAATGCATACACAGTTAAATCAGTAAACTTCAAAACCTCGTAATGCCTAAATACATAAACCATTAAACTGCTATATACTACTTAATAATTAATAAATCTATTTTTTATTTCTATTTATTATAATTTTAAATATTAATTTTAATTATCTATTAGTTTATTTCTATAGAAATATTTATTACAAAATAAATTATGAGTGCGAGAAATATAATTTAAATAATTTTTTTAATCAATAAAAACTATTTACGCTTATAAAATAAGTAAAAATTTAAAAATTAAAAATTATTATTAAGTAATATATTTTACTTTAATTTTGAATTAATTTGGGTTTTGTAAATATTCTTTAATTAATATATATCTTATTTTTAAGAGTTCATTAATTTAATTTTTGATCATTTTTATAATTTCTATAAATAAAATTGTTTATATTGAATTTATATGATATATAATTATTAATATTATTATAACTAAATATTATATTCACATTTCAAAAATATTAAATATTATTATATTTTCAAAGGTAATGATGACCTATGAAAATGAGAAAAAATTACCAATGTTTTTTTTGTTATTTTATTGTTTAAATAAAACCTATAAACCACTAAATGGCTAAAAACATAAATCGCTAAACTCGTAAATGACAAAACAACTAAATTCTTAAACAATTAAACTAGTATATATTAATAATAAAATATAAATTTGATTTTAATTTTTCTTCAGTTTAATTTTAAATTTTTATTTTTATTTTTAATTATTTATCAGTTTATTTATATATATATATATATATTAATTACAAAATAAATTATTAGTTAGATAGATCTAATTAAAATTAAACCGGTATACCCTAAATAATAAATAATAAAACTCATTTATTTTCATTATAATTTTAAATATTCATTTTAATTATTTATTTGTATATTTTTATATAAATATTAATTACAAAATAAATTATGAGTTAAACAAATATAGTTTATATAAATTATTATTCATCAAAAAATATAAAGATACATTTTTAAAAACAAATTTCAAAACAAAAAATTATTATATAGTAATATATTTTGCTTAGCTTCTAAATCATTTTAATATTTGTAATTATATTTTAAATGATATATATCTTATTAATAATAGGTTATTAATTTATTTTTTGATCATTATTAGAATATTTATCAATAAAAAAGTTTATATTGAATTTATATGATATATAAATTAAATAATTATTATATCTAAATATTGTATAAACTTTTGAAAATAGTTTTAAAATTTTTATGTTTTCAAAGGTTATAACCTTTGAAAATATAAAAAAATAATAAAAATAAATATTTTGTTATTTTAATTTTTAAATAAAACCTATAAAGCACTAAATACATACATAGTTAAATCAGTAAACTTCTAAAGCCCGTAATGCTTAAATACATAAACCATTAAACCGCTATATACTACTTAATAATTAAAAAATGTAATTTTTTTTCTATTTATTATAATTTTAAATATTCATTTAATTATTTATTAGTTTATTTTTATAAAAATATTTATTACAAAATAAATTATGAGTAAAACAAATATAATTTAAATAATTTATTTTTAATCAAAAAATATATATACGCTTATAAAAGAAGTAAAATTTAAAAATTAAAAATAAAAAATTATTATTCTGTAATATATTTTACATTAATTTTGAATCAATTTTGGTTTTGTAAATTTTTTTTAATTAATATCTATCTTATTATTAATAGTTTATTAATTTAATTTTTGATCATTATTATAATAACTATCAATAAAATTGTTTATATTGAATTTATATGATGTATGATTATTAATAATATTATAACTAATATTGTATTCACATTTCAGAAAATTTTAAATCTCAAAACCATTAAACTGGTATACATTAATAATAAATCATAAATCTAATTCTAATTTTTATTCAGTATAATTTTAAATTTTTATTTTAATTATTTATCAGTTTATTTTTATAGAAATATAAATTACAAAATAAATTATTAGTGAGATAGTTATAATTTAAATAATTTATATTTCATCAAAAAAATATAAGCTGATAAAAATAGGCACAATTTTAAAAACATAAATTTATTATTTAGTAATTAAATTTTAATTTATATCTATCATATTAATAATTGTATATTAATTTCTTTTTTGATAATTGATATCATATCTATCAATAAAATTGCTTATATTTAGTTTATATTATATATTATTATAATGATTATAATTACTAAATATTGTATTCATATTTTTAAAAAATTTTAAAATTATTATATTTTCAAAGGTTATAACCTTTGAAAATGTTAAAAAATATCAAAAATAATTTTTTAGGTATTTCATTGTTTAAATAAAACCTATTAACCACTAAATAGCTAAAAACATAAATCGCTAAAGTCATAAACGAAAAAACCTCTAAATTCTTAAAATATTAAACTGGTATACATAAATAATAATTCATAAATCTCAGTTTAATTTTTATTCAGTATAATTTTAAATTTTTTTTAATTATTTATAAGTTTATTTTTATAGAAATATTAATTACAAAATAAATTATTAGTGAGATAGATCTAATTTAAATTAGACTAGTATACCTAAAATAAAAACAAATAAATCTCAATATATCTTTTTTCATTATAACTTTAAATATTCACTTTAATTATTTATTTGTTTATTTTTATATAAATATTAATTAAAAACAACAAATTATTATATAGTAATATATTTCTATTTATTCTCAATCACTTTATGTTGTTTTATTATATTTGATATCTATCTTATTAATAATAGATTATTAATTTATTTTTTGATCATATTTAGAATATTTATAAATAATATTGTGTATATTGAATTTATAAATTATATAATTATAAGGATTATTATAACTAAATATTAAATTCACATTTGAAAAAAATTTAATAATTTTTATATTTTTAAATGTTATAAACCTTTGAAAATATCAAAAAATAATAAAAATAAATATTTTGTTATTTTAATTTTTAAATAAAACCTATAAACCACTAAATGCATACACAGTTAAATTAGTAAACTCCTAAGGCCCGTAATTTCTAAATATATAAACCATTAAACTACTATATACTACTTAATAATTAAGAAATCTAATTTTAATTTCAATTTATTCTTATTTTAAATAATCATTTTAATTTGTTATAAGTTTATTTTATCGAAATATTTATAACAAAATAAATTATGTGTGCGACAAATATAATTTAAATAATTTAATTTTAATAAAAAATAATATATACGCTTATAAAAGATGTAAAATTTTAAAAATTAAAATTTATTATGCAGTCATATTTTTTACTTTAATTTTGAATCAATTTGGGTTTTGTAAATATTTTTTTATTAATATCTATCTTATTATTAATAGTTTATTAATTAAATTTTTAATCATTATTATAATATCTATCAATAAAATTGTTTATATAGAATTTATATGATATATAATTATTAAAATTATTATAACTAAATATTATATTCACATTTCAAAAAATTTTAAATATTATTATATTTTCAAAGGTTATAACCTATGAAAATGACAAAAAATTACAATTTTTTTTTTGTTATTTTAGTGTATAAATAAAACCTATAAACCAATAAATGCCTAAAAACAAAATTTGCTAAACTCCTATACGACTAAACTTCTAAATACTTAAACTATTAAATTGGTATACAATAATAATAAATCATAAATCTCATTTTAATTTTTATTAAGTGTAATTTTAAATTATGATTTTAATTATTTATCAGTTTATTTTTATAGAAATATAATTTAAAAAATAAATTATTAGTGAGACAGATCTATTTTAAATAATTTATTTTTTATCAAAAAAATATATATGCTAAAAAAAAGGCAAAATTTTAAAAACAAAAATTTATTATTTTGTAATATATTTTATTTTGATTTTGAATCATTTTAGTTTTTGCACTTATATTTTAATTTATATCATTCTTATTAATAATAGTTTATTAATTTTTTATTGATCATTATTATAATATCTTTTAATAAAATTATTTATATTGAGTTTACATTTATATAATTATTAAGAATATTATAACTAAATATTATATTAAAATTTTAAAAAATTAAAAATTATTATATTTTCAAAGGTTATAACCTTCAAAAATTAAAAAAAAATCAAAAAATATAATTTTTGTTATTCTTTAAATAAAAGCTATAAATCACTAAAGTCCTAAACACTTAAATCGCTAAACCCCAAAACACCTAAATACTTAAACCATTAAACTAGTATATCCTGAATAATAAATAATAAATCTTAATTTTATTTGTATTCATTATAATTTTAAATATTCATTTTAATTATTTATTAGTTTATTTTTATTGAATTATAAATTAAAAATAAATTATGTAGAAGACAATTATAATTTAAATAATTTACTTTTAATAACAAAAAATATAAACTTATAAAAAGAAGATAAACATCAAAAAAATTATTATTTAGTATTATATTTAACTTTAATTTTGAATAAATTCACGTTTTGCAAATATATTTAAAAAAATATATATCTTAATAATAATAGTTTATTAATTTATTTTTTGATCATTAATATAATATCTATCAATATAATTATTTATATTAAATTAACATGATATATAATTATTAAAATTATCATAACTAAATATAGTATTCACATATAAAAAAATTTAAAAATTGTTATATATTCAAAGGTTATAACCTTCAAAAATGAAAAAAAATAACAAAAATAAATTTTTTGATATATAATTGTTTAAATAAAACTTATAATACATTAAATGACTAAATACATAAATCTTTAAACTTTTAAACCCCGAAGCCCCTAAATACCTAAACCTTTAAACTCGTAAACCTTAAATATAATTTAAATAATTTATAGAAATATTAATTACTAAATAAATTATGAGTGACAAATAAAATTTAAATAATATATTTTTCAACGAAAAAATATATAAGCTTATAAAATGATGCAAAAACTAAAAATAATTATAATTTAGTAATAAATTTAACTTTGATTTTGAATCATTTTAGGTTTTTTAATTATATTTTAATTTATATCTATCATATTAATAATAGTTTATTAATTTATTTTTTGATAATTGATATAATATTATCAATAAAATTGTTTATATTTAGTTTATATATTATATAGTAATAATAATAATTATTACTAAATATTGTAATCACATTTTAAAAAAAGTTTTTTAAAAATAATTATTATTACTAAATAAATATTATTACTAAATATAGTAATAAATGTTATGACATTTGAAAATTTGAATAAATATCAAAAATAAATTTTTTGTTATTTCAATGTATAAATAAAAGCTATAAACCATTAAATGCCTAAATACTTATATCAATAACTTCTAAATATTGAAAACCCTAATAGATAAATTTTTTAAACAGGTATATCCTAAATTATAAATAATAAATCTCAATTTTATTTTTTTCATTATAATTTTAAATATTCATTTTAATTTTTTTATTAGTTTATTTTTATATAAATATAAAATAGAAAATAAATTATAAGTTAGAAAAATATAATTTATATAAATTATTTTTCAACAAAAAAATATAGATAAACTTATTAAAAGAAAAAAAAAATTAAAAACAAAAAATTAGTATATAGTAATATATTTTACTTTGTTTCTAAATTAATTTATGTTTTGTAATTATATTTTAATTGATATATAACTTATTAATAATAGATTATTAATTTATTTTTTGATCAGTATTAGAATATTTATCAATAAAAATATTATATTTAATATATATGATATATAAATTTAATAATTGTTATAACTAAATATCGTATTCACTTTTGAAAAAAATTTTAAAATCATTATATTTTCAAAGATTATACCTTTGAACATGTGAAAAAAAAAATATTTTTTTATTATTTCATTATTTAAATAAAACCTATAAATCACTAAATGCCTAAACACTTAAATCACAAAACTACAAAATCCCGATACCCCAATATAGATAATCGTTTAAACGGTTATCTCCTAAATAATAATTAATAAATGTCATTTTTATTTGTTTTTAATTTAATTTAAAAAATTCATTTTGATTATTTAGTTTTTTAATTTTATATATATATTAATTATAAAATAAATTATGAATTAAATATATAATTTATAAAAATTATTTTTCATCAAAAAATATATAAGCTTATAAAAAGAATAAAAACTTAAAAACAAATAATTATTATTAAGTAATATATTTTACTTTGCTTTTAAATCATTTTAGGTTTTGATATTATATTTTAAGTAATATCAATCTTATTCATAATAGATTTTTAATTTATTTTTTGATAATTATTAGAATATCTATCAAAAAAATTTTTATACTGAATTTATATGATATATAATTATTATGATCATTATAAATAAATATTTATTCACTTTTGAAAAAAATTTAAAAATTATTATATTTTCAAAGGTGATAAACTTTGAAAATATCAAAAAATAATAAAAATAATTTTTATTTATTTTTTTTCTTAAATAAAACCTATAAACCACTAAATGAAAACATTGTTAAATCAGTAAACTCCTAAACCCCGTAATGCCTAAATATATAAACCATTAAACTGCTATATACTACTTAATAATTAATAAATCTAATTTTTATTTCTATTTATTATAATTTTAGATATTCATTTTAAATATTTATTAGTTTATTTTTATTGAAATATTTATTACAAAATAAAGTATGAGTGCGACAAATATTATTTAATTAATTTATTTTTAATAAAAAAAAATATACAGTTATAAAATAAATATAATTTTAAAAATTAAAAATTATTATCCAATAATATATTTTACTTTAATTTTGAATCAATTTGGGTTTTGTAAATATTTTTTAATTAATATCTATCTTTTTATTAATAGTTTATAAATTTAATTTTTGATCATTATTTTATTGTCTATCAATAAAATTGTTTATATTGAATTTATATGATATATAATTATTAATATTAAAATAACTAAATATTTTATTCACATTTCAAAAAATTATAAATATTATTATATTTTCAAAGGTTATAACCTATGAAAATGATAACAAATTATATAAATTTTTTTTGTTATTTTAATTTTTTATATAAAACCTATATACCACTAAAAGCCTAAAAACATAAATCGCTAAACTCCTAACGACAAAACATCTAAATACTTAAACTATTAAACTAGTATACATTAATAATAAATCTTAAAACTCATTTTAATTTTTATTCACTATAATTTTAAATTTTTATTTTAATTATTTATAAGTTTAATTTTATAGAAATTTTAATTACAAAAAAATTAATTAGTGAGACAGATCTAATTTAAATTAAACCGGTATATCTAAATAATAAATAATAAATCTCATATTTTTATTATAATTTAAATATTCATTTTAATTATTTATTTGTTTATTTATATATAAATATTAATTACAAAATAAATTATGAGTTAGACAAATATAATTTATATAAATTATTTTTTGTCAAAAAAATATAGATAAACTTATTAAAAGAAAAAAAATTCAAAAACAAAAAATTATTATATAGTAATATATTTTTCTTTGCTTCTGAATCATTTTAGGTTTTATAATTATATTTTAATTAATATATATCTTATTATTAATAGATTATTAATTTATTTTTTGATTATTATTAGAATATTTTTTAATAAAATTGTTTATATTGAATATATATAATATATAAATATAATGATTAGTATAACTAAATATTGTATTCACATTTGACAAAAATTTATAAATAATTTTATTTTCAAATGTTATAACCTTTGAAAATATCAAAAAATAATAAAAATATATCTTTTATTATTTTATTTTTTAAATAAAATCTGTAAACCACTCAATGCTAGGGGTGCTCATGGGATAGGACGGGATTTGAATTACAAATCTCCAGTCCCTTCCCAAAGTTCGATGATTTTTTTTGATGATCCAAACTAGTCCCATAGGTTGAAAAAATGGGGACGGGACGAGAGAGAGATTAGGGATTTTGGGTAGGATAAAATGGTTACGGGAAGGAATGGAGTTCTGACATTTTTTTAAAATTATTTTCTTCAAACCGGCCAAGTTAGTTCATGTCGAAACCTTTTGTTGTTCCATTTATCATTCCTTAGTTATGTATCTTTCAAACTCAAATTGGGCCAATTTTGTTTTGTCAAATAGGCTGAATACCGCAAACAAGTTCCATTACCTTGTCAAAAGCTTTGATGTGCAGAAAAGGATAGAAATGTTAAATAGAACGGGACCGAGTTGTGTGCTTAATTTGGTTCTTTGTTTTTTCACAAGTTGGCTTTGTTCAGCCGAGTGAAAGTTAACCATAATAGCAATACTACATTTTTTAAAAAATTACTTAAAATATTAAGGAATATCTAAAGATGACCACAAACATTGGTAGCAGCAATTATTACTTAAGTAATTGCTAAAATTAGGTAGCTTAATATAACAAAAAAAAATACAACTAATAACAACCATGATAATAATCATTTCAAAGCTCCGTCTCGGAACAGCAACGAAAATCCAAACCCAATTAATTATCTCTTCTAAAACTCCTCTCTTTTCTTCCTCCACTGTAGAAGGACAACCATAGATGAAAACGTGTTAATCATGTAGACATAAATTTATAAGATTAAAAAGTAATAAAAAAACAAAATATTACCTTATAAAATTTAATACACCCATTCCAAATTTAGTTGGCCAACTATAGTTGGAAGAATATTTGGATCTTGTGACACCTCTAAAAATTGTAATTGAATCATATTTTTATTAAATTGAATGAATAAAATAAATAAAAGTGAAATTAAAATTTACAAGGTTTGTATACTAACTTGATTCATTATCATCAAGGTCTTGAACTAATTCTTCAATTTAAATAGGTTTGTTTGAGCTTCACAACCAATCTTGTTGACATATGAGAACTTCAGTTGTAATAGGTGTTAAAGAACTCCTAAATTTATCTAAAGTTTTCCCCCCAGTGCTAAATGTAAATTCGTAGGGCACAATAGATGCTTGGATAGCAAATACTTCCCTTGCTACATTTTCAAAAGAAGGATACCTAACCTCATTTACCTTCCACCAGTTTAGAATATCAAAATCAATTCTATTTTTTTCAAGTTTGTCTTCCAAATACCTATCCAACTCTTCCAAAGCTGCAACTTCTTGTTCTTTCTCAAATTCAACAAAAAAATCATCAACATAAGTATCACTACCATCAAAGAAATCATCATTTTTCTTCAACACAATAGAAGAGAAATCATCTTCTTTTAATTCATCTTCTTTTAAATCTTTATAATCATCCATCATCTCATTTAAAGCATTTATAACATTTTTCACCAAATTTTTAGCCAATTCCTCTCCATAATGCTAAGTGTACTAAACCATTGATATTTGAGCTTATAGCTAGGA
Source organism: Sapria himalayana (assembly GCA_029783825.1). Lineage (NCBI taxonomy): Eukaryota > Viridiplantae > Streptophyta > Magnoliopsida > Malpighiales > Rafflesiaceae > Sapria > Sapria himalayana. The sequence continues at coordinate 168,535 of JAREIK010005795.1, read as the reverse complement.
TCCAATACTACTGCTACAAAAAGCATAATATTTGTTGACTGAAGAGAACCCCAATATTTGTTGAATTTATGCCTCATTTTCATATCCATTTCAGACACCATTGTATCTCTACTATTTTCACAAAGCTCAATTTTTTTCAAAATTCGAATAATCTCATGAAAATAAACACTAGAGGTAGAATGTTATTAGCCATAAAATTTACAAGTTAACTCATAAAATGTTTTCAAGAAACGATCCAAAATTTTGGCATTTATTCAGTCTCTCTCTGTTGGAAGGTTTGAAGCAAATCCCTTCAAAAACCTTTTGTATTTGTCCTCCACGACTTATCAAATTCTTTTTGATATTTTATATCAGTTTGTAGCATCAAATATGTTGAATTACATCTTTCTAGAACAATCTAATTGCAATGAAGATCCATATGTCAAGTTTGCTTCTTCAACACATAACTTAAACATATCTAATCTTTTAGGACTTCTCCTCACATATTTCACCACACCTCTAATTTTTTGAATATCACCCTCAACTACTGTAATGACATCTCTGATAATTTAGTTTTGGATATTAGCACAACATCTCATATGAAAATGCTCGCATCTCAAATGTACAAGACTTTTCTTCCCAAGCCTTTTTTTCAATTGTTCAACTGCATCATCATTATTTGATGCATTATCAATAGTAATGCACATCAACTTTCTAAAACCCAATTCATTCATGCAAAACTCAATAGCATTTCTAATATTAACTCCATAATGACTTTTAATTACACAAAAGTTCAAAAGCCTTTTATGCATATTCCATTGAGAATCAATGAAATGAACATTCAAACATATATAAGACAAATTATGAATGCTAGTCCAACTGTCGGTAGTCAATGAAACTTTACAACAATGAGATGATATGCTATCAAATAATTTCTTATTTTCCTTCACAAACAAAGAAAAACAATCCCTCAACACAGAGTGCCTAGATGAAATTTTAAATTGAGGCACACTAACTTCACAAAACTCCTTAAACTCATCCTTCTCAACAAAACAAAAAGGCAATTCATCTTTTATGTTCATTTTCATCAAAGATTCCCTAACTAGTTGTTGATCAAATTGCCAACAAGTTAATTTGTTATTTACTGAACTAGTACCTTTTGTGAAACTCAACAAAGATTGTGACTTGTCTTTACCTTTGTGAGCTTCTATTACTTCTTATTTGTGTGTAAATTATTTTTAAATCTCTCTCAAGTATTTCCATAAACCCGATGTACTTTGATCACTTTTTGCCAAATATTCTTTCCTACACCATATACAAGCTGCCCTACCAGTTTCATTTCCCTCTGAATCAACTAATTTCTCATAAGTTACCCAAACAACAGACTTACACTTTTTATGAGCTTGAGGTTCAGATGTACCTTGACTTTCCTATATAATTGAAATTGAAGAACCTGCCGTAACAATAGAAGGGTTCGTGAAAGGATGATCATTGGATTTACCAGTACTTTGATCATTTGAGATGTGATCATGTTCAATTTATTATATTTTTCATTTACCGCTGGATTGTTCCATCTGCATTGCCAATAATTAATATGATATGTTAAGCATAAATACATATAAATATTTCAAACAAGCAAGCTCTCCAAAAGTGACTATAACACATTCGGTCCACTCATTCGACCCAACCACAACCCCACAACCAATACTCAACAAAACTGACTGAGACACATAATAATAAAAATAATTAATCACTCAATTCACATTAGAAAAACAAACCAAAAGGCTGGTGGCATCTGAGACACAATGGAAGCAACCAGAAGTGCGACGGACAAGGACTGGACTTAATTGAACATGGCTGGAATGGCGTTAGGTGGCCTGGAACTCTTCGTAACAGCAATAGGTGTGTCGGGATAGGATGGACAATAACAGAATTGGTGGCATCTTCATCTTATATATATATATATATATTCCTGGTTCTAGTATCAGTTTTTTAGGACGGGACGATTCTCGGGATGGATATTGCTTAAGATCCGGAACCATCCCAAAGAAAAAATACGTGACAGAATGGGATGGGAAAAGTTAAAGTCAACGGATTTTTCTCAGTCCGGATTATTTCGAGACAAGACTTCGTGTCGGGTCGCGAATCTCCGAGTCCCGTGAGAAGCTCTAATAAATGCATATAAAGTTAAATCAGTAAACTCCTAAACCCCGTAATGCCTAAATACTTAAACCATTAAACCGCTAAATACTACTTAATAATTAATAAATCTATTTTTTATTTTTATTTATTATATTTTTAAATGTTCATTTTAATAATTTATTAGTGTATTTATTTAGAAATATTTATTACAAAAAAAATTATGAGTGAGACAAATATAATTTAAATAATATATTATTTATCTAATAAAAATATACGCTTATAAAAGAAGTATAAATTTAAAAATTAAAAATTATTTTCAAGTAATATATGTTACTTTAATTTTGAATCAATTTGGGTTTTGTAAATATTTTTTAATTAATAACTATCTTAATATTAATAGTTTATAAATTTAATTTTTGATCATTATTATAATATCTATCAATAAAATTATTTATATTAAATTTATATGATATATAATTATTAATATTATTATAACAAAATATTGTATTAAAATTTTTAAAAATTGTTAATATTATTATATTTTCAAATGTTATAACCTATGAAAATTATAAAAAATTATAGAATTTTTTTGTTATTTTATTTTTTTAAATAAAACCTATAAACCACTAAAAGCCTAAAAACATAAATCGCTAAACTCCTAACGAAAAAACCTATAAATACTTAAATCATTAAACTTGTATACATTAATAATAAATCATAAATCTGATTTTAATTTTTATTCAGTATAATTTTAAATTTTTATTTAATTATTTAGCAATTTATTTTATAGAAATATTAATTACAAAATAAATTATTAGTTAGACAGATCTAATTTAAATTAAACTGGTATCCCTAAAAAATAAATAATAAATCTCATTTTTTTTCATTATAATTTTAAATAATCATTTTAATTATTTATTTGTTTATTTATATATAAATATTAATTACAAAATAAATTGATTTAGACAAATATAATTTAAATAAATTATTTTTCATCAAAAAATTATTGATAAACTTTTTAAAAGAAAAAAAAATTTCAAAACAAAAAATTATTATATAGTAATATATTTTGCTTTTCTTCTAAATCATTTTTGGTTTTGTAATTATATTTTAATTGATATCTATCTTATTAATAATAGATTATTAATTTGTTTTTTGATCATTATTAGAATATTTATTAATAAAATTGTTTATATTGAATTTATATGATATATAAATATAATGATTATTTTAACTAAATATTGAATTCACATTAGAAAAAAATTTAAAAATTATTATATTTTCAAAGGTTATAACCTTTGAAAATATCAAAAAAATAATAAAAATAAATTTTTATTATTTTATTTTTTTAATAAAACCTATAAACCACTAAATGCATACACAATTAAATAAGTAAACTCGTAAACCTCATATTGCCTAAATACATAAACCATTAAACTGCTATATACTACTTAATAATTAATAAATCTAATTTTTATTTCTATTTATTATAATTCTAAATATTCATTTTAATTATTTATTAGTTTATTTTTATAGAAATATTTATTACAAATTAAATTATGAGAGTGACATATATATTTTAATTAATTTATTTTTAATCAAACAAAATATATTCTTATAAAAAAGTAAAAATTTAAAAATTAAAAATTATTATCCAGTAATATATTTTACTTTAATTTTGAATCAATTTGGGTTTTGTAAATATTTTTAATTAATATCAATCTTTTTATTAATAGTTTATTAATTTAAATTTGATCATTATTATATTATCTATCAATAAAATTGTTTATATTGAATTTATATGATATATAATTATTAAAATTATTATAAATAAATATTGAATTCATATTTCAAAAAATTTTAAATATTATTATATTTTCAAAGGTTATAACCTATGAAAATGACAAAAAATTACAAATTTTTTTTTGTTATTTTATTGTTTAAATAAAACCTATAACCCACTAAATGCCTAAAAACATGAATCGCTAAACACTTATACGACAAAACCTCTAAATACTTAAACTATTAAATTGGTATACATTAATAATAAATCATAAATCTCATTTTAATTTTTATTCAGTATAATTTTAAATTTTAATTTTTATTATTTATCAGTTTATTTTTATAGAAATATTAATTACAAAATAAATTTAGTGAGTGATATAATTTAAATTAAACCGGTATACCCTAAATAATAAAATAAAAATCTCATTTTATTCTCATTATAATTTATAATATTCATTTTAATTATTTATTTGTTTATTTTTATATAAATATTAATTAAAAAATAAAGTATGAGTTAGACAAATATAATTTATGTAAATTATTTTTAATCAAAAAAATTTAGATAAACTTTTTTAAATTAAAAAAAATTACAAAACAAAAAATTATTATATAGTAATATATTTTGGTTTGCTAAAGAATCATTTTATGTCTTGTAATTATATTTTAATTGATATCTATCTCATTAATAATAGGTTATTAATCTATTTTTTGATCATTATTAGAATATTAATCACTAAAATTGTTTATATTAAATTTATATGATATATAAATATAATGATTTTTATAACTTAATATTTAATTCGCTTTTGAAAAAAATTTAAAAATTATTATATTTTCAAAGGTTATAACCTTTGAAAATATCAAAAAATAAAAAAAAATTAATTTTTTGTTATTTTATTTTTTAAATAAAATCTATAAACCACTTAATACATACACAATTAAATCTGTATACACCTAAACCCCGTAATACCTAAATACTTAAACCATTAAACCGCTATATAATACATAATAATTAATAAATCTAATTTTTATTTTTATTTATTATAATTTTAAATATTCATTTAATTATTTATTAGTTTATCTTTATAGAAATATTTATTACAAAATAAATTATGAGTAAGACAAATATAATTTAAATAATTTATTTTTAATCAAAAATATATATATACGCTTATAAAAGAAGTAAATTTATTAATTTAATTTTTGATCATTATTATAATAACTATCAATAAAATTGTTTATATTGAATTTATATGATGTATGATTCTTAATAATATTATAACTAAATATTGTATTCACATTTCAGAAAATTTTAAATCTCAAAACCATTAAACTGGTATACATTAATAATAAATCATAAATCTCATTTTAATTTTTATTCAGTATAATTTTAAATTTTTATTTTAATTATTTATTAGTTTATTTTTATCGAAATATTAATTGCAAAATAAATTATTAGTGAGACAAATATAATTTAAATAATTTAAATTTCATCAAAAAAATATAAGCTTATAAAAATAGACACAATTTTAAAAACTAAAATTTATTATTTAGTAAATTATTTTATTTTGATTTTGTATCATTTTAGATTTTGCATTTATATTTTAACCTATATCATTATTTTTAATAATAGTTTATTAATTATTTATTGATCATTATTATAATATCTATTAATAAAATTATTTATATTGAGTTTACATTATATATAATTATTATGATTATTATAACTAAATATTATATTCACATTTAAAAAATTTAAAAATTATTATATTTTCAATGGTTATAACCTTCAAAAATTAAAAAAAAAACAAAAAATTAACTTTTTTATTTTTTCATTCTTTAAATAAAAACTATAAATCACTAAAGGCATAAACACTTAAATCACTAAACCCCAAAACACCTAAATACCTAAACCATTAAAATTGTATATCCTGAATAATAAATAATAAATCTCACTTTTATTTGTATTCATTATAATTTTAAAGATTCATTTTAATTATTTTTTAGTTTATTTTAATAGAATTATAAATTACAAAATATATTATGAGGAGGACAAATATAATTTAAATAATATACTTTTAATAACAAAAAATATAAACTTATAAAAAGAAGCAAAATAACAAAAACATTATTATTTAGTACTTTATTTTACTTTGATTTTGAATAAATTTAGGTTTTGCAAATATATTTTAAATAATATCTATCTTATTTATAATAGTTTATTAATTAATTTTGTTATCATTAATATAATATCTTTCAATATAATTGTTTATATTGAATTTATATGATATATAATAATAATAAAAATAATAATAATAATTATTATTATTATTATCATATCTAAATATAGTATTCACATTTAAAAAAATTAAAAATTGTTATATTTCAAAGGTTATAACCTTCAAAAATGAGAAAAAATAACAAAAAAAAATTTTTTTATTATATCATTATTTAAATAAAAGTTATAAACCATTAAATAACTAACCACATAAATCTCTAAACTCATAAACCCCGAAGCCCCTAGATACTTAAACCTTTAAACTCGTAAACCTTAATTATAATTTAAATAATTTTTTGAAATATTAATTACAAAATAAATTATGAGTGATACAAATTTAATTTAAATAATTTATTTTTCATCAAAAAAATATAAAAGCTTTAAAAAGATGCAAAAACTAAAAAACAAAAATTATTATTTACTAATAAACTTTACTTTGATTTTGAATAATTTTAGGTTTTGTAATTATATTTTAATTTATAATTATAATATTAATATTAACATATTAATTTATTTTTTGATAATTTATTTAATAGCTATCGATAAAATTATTTATATTTTGTTTAGATTATATATAATTATAATGATTTTTATTACAAAATATTGTATTCACATTTTTAAAAAATTTTAAAATTATTATATTTTCAAGGTTATACCTTTTAAAATGTGAGAAAATATCAAAAATAATTTTTTTATTATTTCATTGTTTAAATAAATCCTACAAACCACTAAATTCCTAAATACTTAAATCAATAACTCCTAAATCTCTAAAACCCTAAAAAGATAATTCTTTTAAACAAGTATACCCTAAATAATAAATAATAAATCTTAATATAATTTTTTTCATTATAATTTAAAATATTCATTTTAATTATTTATTCGTTTATTTTTATATAAATATTAATTACAAAATAAATTATGAGTTAAACAAATATAATTTATATAAATTATTTTTTATCAAAAAATATAGATAAACATATAAAAAGAATAAAAAATTTAAAAACTAAAATTTATTATATAGTAATATATTTTGCTCTGCTGAATCATTTTAGATTTTATAATTATATTTTAATTGATATCTATCTTATTAATAATTGTTTATTAATTTATTTTTGATCATTATTAAAATATTTATCAATAAAATTGTTTATATTGAATTTATATGATATATAAATAAAATAATTATTATAACTAAATATTAAATTCATTTTTGAAAAAAAATTAAGAATTATTATATTTTCAAAGGTTATAACCATTGGAAATATGAAAAAATAATAAAAATAAATTTTATGTTATTTTATTTTTTAAATAAAACCTATAAACCACTAAATGCATACACAGTTATATCAGTAAGCTCCTTACCTAAATACATAAACCATTAAACCACTATATACTACTTAATAATTAATAAATTTAATTTTTATTTCAATTTATTATTATTTTAAATATACATTTTAATTATTTATTAGTTTATTTTTATAGAAATTTTTATTACAAAATAAATTATGAGTGCGACACATATAATTTAAATAATTTATTTTTAATCAATATATATATATATATATATATATATATGCTTTTAAAAGAAGTATAAAAGAAGTATTAGTAAAAATTAAAAATTATTATCAACTAATATATTTTACTAAAAATTTGAATCAATTTGGGTTTTGTAAATATTTTTTAATTAATATCGATCTTATTATAAATAGTATATTAATTTAATTTTTGATCATTTTTATAATATCTATCAATAAAATTGTTTATATTTATTTTATATGATATAGAATTATTAAAATTATTATGACTAAATATTGTATTCAGAAAATCAAAAAATTTTAAATATTATTAAATTTTCAAAGGTTATAACATTTGAAAATGACAAAAAATTAAAATTTTTTTTTTTGTTATTTTATTGTTTAAAAATAACCTATAAATCACTAAAAGCCTAAAAACATAAATCGCTAAACTCCTAAATGACATAACCTCAAAATACTTAAACCATTAAACAGGTAACATTAATAATAAATCATAAATCTCATTTTAATTTTTATTTAGTATAATTTTAAATTTTTATTTTAATTATTTATCAGTTTATTTTTATTGAAATATTAATAACAAAATAAATTATTAGTGAACTAGATATAACTTAAATTAAACCGGTATACCCTAAAAAATAAATAATAAATCTCATTTTTTTTCATTATAAATTTTAATATTCATTTTAATTATTCATTTTTTTATTTTTATATAAATATAAATTTAATAATAAATTATGAGTTAGACAAATATAATTTATGTAAATTATTTTTAATCAAAAAAATATATATAAACTTTTTAAAATAAAAAAAAATTTCAAAACAAAGAATTATTATATAGTAATATATTTTGCTTTGCTTATGAATGAGTTTATGTTTTGTAATTATATTTTAATTGATATAAATCTTATTAATAATAGATTATTAATTTATTTTTTGATCATTATTAAAATATTTATCACTAAAATTGTTTATGTTGAAATATGATATATAAATATATTGATTATTATAACTAAATATTGAATTCACTTTTGAAAAAAATCTAAAAATTATTATATTTTCAAAGGTTATAACCTTTGAAAATATCAAAAAATAATAAAAATAAATGTTTTGTTATTTTATTTTTAAAATAAAACATATAACCCACTAAATGCATACATAATTAAATCAGTAAACACGCCCCGTAATACCTAAATACATAAACCATTAAACTACTATATAATACATAATAATTAATAAATCTAATTTTGATTTATATTTATTATAGTTTATATATTCATTTTAATTATTTCTTAGTTAATTTTATAGAAATATTCTTTATAAAATAAATTATGAGTGCGACAAATATAATTAAAATAATTTATTTTTAATCAAAAAAATATATACGCTTATAAAAGAAGTAAAAATTTAAAAATTAAAAATTATTATCCAATAATATATTTTACTTTAATTTTGAATCAATTTGGGTTTTGTAAATATATATTAATTAATATCTATTTTATTATTAATAGTTTATTAATTTAATTCTTAATCATTATTATAATATCTATCAATAAAATTATTTATATTGAATTTATATCATAAATAATTATTAATATTATTATAACTAAATATTATATTCACATTTCAAAAAATTTTAAATATTATTATATTTTCAAAGGTTATGACTTATGAAAATGAGAAAAAATTACAAATTTTTTTTTGTTATTTTATTGATTAAATAAAACCAATAAACCACTAAATGCCTAAAAACCTAAATCGCTAAATTTCTAAAAGACAAAACCTCTAAATACTTAAACAATTAAATTAGTATATATTAAAGATAAATTATAAATATCATTTTAATTTTTATTCAGTATTATTTTAAATTTTTATTTTAATTAATTTTCAGTTTATTTTTATAGAAATTTTAATTACAAAATAAATTATTGGTAAGACAGATCTAAATTAAATTAGACCGGTATACCCTAAATAATAAATAATTAATCTCATTATTTTTAATTATATTTCTAAATATTAATTTTAAATATTTATTTGTTTTTTTATAAAAATATAAATTACAAAATAATTTATGAGTTACACAAATATAATTTATGTAAATTATTTTTCATCAAAAAATTATAGATAAACTTTTAAAAAAAAATTTCAAAATAAAAAAATTATTATATAGTAATATATTTTGCTTTGTTTCTGAATCATTTTAGGTTTTGTAATTATATTTTAATTGATATCTATCTTATTAATAATAGATTATTAAGTTATTTTTTCATCATTATTAGAATATTTATCAATAAAAATGTTTATATTGAATTTATATTATATATAAATATAAAGATTATTATAACTAAATATTATTTTCACTTTCGAAAAAAATTTTAAAATTATTATATTTTCAAAGGTTATAAGCTTTGAAAATGTAAAAGAATAAAAAAAAATATTTTTTCTTTGTTATTCTATTGTTTAAACAAAACCTATACATCACTAAATGCCTAAGCATTTAAATCACTAAACTACTAAATCACGATACCTCTATATAGATAATCCTTTAAACCGGTATTCCCTAAATAATAATTAATAGATTTCATTTTTATTTATTTTCATTATAATTTAAAAAATTCATTTTCATTGTTTAGTTTTTTATTTTTATATATGTATTAATTATAAAATAAATTATGAGTTAAAAATATAATTTATAAAAATTATTTTTAATCAAAAAATTGATAAGCTTATAAAAAGAAAAAAAATTTAAAAACAAATAATTATTATTTAGTAATATATTTTGCTTTGATTTTGAATCATTTTAGGTTTTGATATTATATTTTAAGTAATATGAATCTTATTCATAATAGATTTTTAATTTATTTTTTGATAATTATTAGAATATCTATCAATAAAATTGTTTATATTGAATTTATATGATATATAATTATTATGATAATGATAATTAAATATTGTATTCACTTTGATTTTGAATCATTTTAGGTTTTTTAAATATATTTTAAACAATATTTTTGTTATTAATAATTGTTTATTAATCTTTTGTATGATCATTATTATAATATAAATCAATATATTTGTTTATATTGAATTTACATGATAAATAATTATTAAGATTATCATAACTAAATATAGTATTCACATTTAAAAAAAATTTAAAAATTTATATAGTTTCAAAGGTTATATTAAATTTTTTGTTATTTTATTTTTAAAATAAAACCTATAAACCACTAAATTCTAGGGGTACTAATGGGACGGGACGAAATGGGGATTACAAATCTCCAGTGCCTTCCCACAGTTCATAAATTTTTTTTGAAGATCCAGACTCATCCCATAGGTTGAAAATATCGGGATGGGATGGGACGGAGATCGGGGATTTTGGGTAGGAGAAAATGGTTCCGGGACGAAACGGAGTTTGGACATTTTTTTCAATTTATTTTCTTCAAACTTGCCAAGTTAGTTCATGTCGAAACATTTTGTTGTACTATTTATCATTCCTTAGTTATGTATCTTTCAAACTCAAATTGGGCCAATTTTTTTTTGTCAAATAGTCTGAATACCACAAACGAGTTCCATTACCTTGTCAAAAGCTTTGATGCGCAGAAAAGGATATAAATGTTAAATAGAACGGAACCGAGTTGTGTGCTTAATTTGGTTCTTTGTTTTTTCACAAGTTAGCTTTGTTTAGCCGAGTGAACGTTAACCATAATAGCAATACTACATTTTTTAAACAATTACTTAAAATATTAAGGAATAGCTAAAGATGACCACAAACATTGGTAGCATTAATTACTACTTAAGTAATTGCAAAAATTATGCAGCTTAAAATAACAAAAAAATTTCAACTAATAACAACCATGATAATAATCATTTCAAAGGTCCGTCCCGGAATAGGAATGAAAATCCAAATCCAATTAATTATCTCTTCTACAACTCCTCCCTTTTCATTCTCCACTATAGAAGGACAAACAGAGATGAAAAAATATTAATCATGTAGACATAAATTTCTAAGATGAAAGAGTAATAAATAAACAAAATATTACCTTATAAAATTTAATACACCCATTCCAAATTATAGTTAGAAGAATATTTGGATCTTATGACACCTCTAAAAATTGTAATTGAATCATATTTTTATTAAATTGAATGAATAAAATAAATAAAAGTTAAATTAAAATTTACAAGGTTTGTATACTAACTTGATTCATTATCATCAAGGTCTTGAACTAATTCTTCAATTTAAATAGGTTTGTTTGAGCTTCTCAACCAATCTTGTTGACATATAAGAACTTCAGCTATAATAGGTGTTAAAGAACTCCTAAATTTATCTAAAGTTTTTCCCCCAGTGCTAAATGTAGATTCGTAGGGCACAGTAGATGCTTGGATAGAAAATACTTCCCTTGCTACATTTGCCAAAGAAGGATACCTATCCTCATTTACCTTCCACCAGTTTAGAATATCAAAATCAATTCTTTTTTTTTCAAGTTTGTCTTCCAAATACCTATCCAACTCTTCCAAAGCTGCAACTTCTTGTTCTTTCTCAAATTCAACAAAAAAAATCATCAATTAATTATCACTACCATCAAAGAAATCAACATTTTTCTTCAACACAATAGAAGAGAAATTATCTTCTTTTGATTCATCTTCTTTTAAATCTTTATAATCATCCATCATCTCATTTAAAGCATTTATAACATTTTCACCAAATTTTTAGCCAATTCCTCTCCATAATGCTAAGTGTACTAAACCTTTGATATTTGAGCTTATAGCTAGGATCCAATACTACTGCTACAAAAAGCATAATATTTGTTGACTGAAGAGAACCCCAATATTTGTTGAATTTATGCCTCATTTCCATATCCATTTCAGACACCATTGTATCTCTACTATTTTCACAAAGTTCAATTTTTTTCAAAATTCGAATAATCTCAAGAAAATAAACACCAGAGTTAGAATATTATAAGCCAGAAAATTTACAAGTTACCTCATAAAAAGTTTTCCAGAAACGAGCCAAAATTTTGGTGTTTGTTCTGTCTCTCTCAGTTGGAACTTTTGAACCAAACTCCTTCAAAAACCTTTTGTCTTTGTCCTCCAACTTATCAAATTTTTTTTTGATATTTTATATCATTTTGTAGCATCAAATAAGTTGAAATCCATCTTGTAGGACAATCTAATTGCAATGAAGATCCATATGTCAAGTTTGCTTCTTCAACACTTAACTTAAACATATCTATTCTTTTACGACTACTCCTCACATATTTCACCACACCTCTAATTTTTTGAATAGCACTCTCAACTACTGCAATACCATCTCTGACAATTAAGTTTTAGATATCAGCACAACATCTCATATGAAAATGCTCACACGTCAAAGGTACAACACTTTTCTTCACAAGCCTTTTTTTTTCAATTGTTCAACTGCATCATCATTATTTGATGCATTGTCAGCAGTAATGAACATCAACTTTCTCAAACCCAATTCATTTATGCAAAACTCAATAGCATTTCTAATATTAACTCCAGAATGATATTTAATTACCCAAAAGTTCAAAAGGCTTTTGTGCATATTCCATTGAGAATCAATGAAATGAATAGTCAAACATATATAAGACAAATTTTGAATGCTAGTACAAGTGTCGGTAGTCAATGAAACTCTACAACAATGAGATGATATGCTATCAAATAATTTCTTCTTTTCCTTCACAAACAAAGGAAAACAATCCCTCAACACAGAGTGCCTAGATAAAATTTTAAATCGAGGCACACTTACTTCACAAAACTCCTTAAACTCATCCCTCTCAACAAAACAAAAAGGCAATTCATCTTTTATGATCATTTTCACTAAAGCCTCTCTAACTAGTTGTTGATCAAATTGCCAACAAGTTAATTTGTTATCATCTGAACTAGTACCTTTAGTAAAACTCAACAAAGATTGTTACTTGTCTTTACCTTTGTGAGCTTCTATTAGTTCTTTTTTGTGTGAAAATTTTATACAAGTCTCTCTCAAGTATTTCCATAAACTCGAAGTACCAAGATCACATTTTGCCAAGTATTCTTTCCTACACCATATACAAGCTGCCCTACCAGTTTCATTTCCCTCTGAAACAACTAATATCTCATAAGTTTCTCAAACAGAAGACTTATACTTTTTATGAGCTTGAGGTTCAGATGAACCTTGACTTTCTCTTACAATTGGAATTGAAGAACCTTTCGTAACAATAGGAGGTTTCGTGAAAGGATAATCATTGGATTTACTAGTACTTTGATCATTTGAGATGTGAACATCTTCAATTTATTATATTTTTCGTTTATCGCTGAATTGTGCCATCTGCATTGCCATTAATTAATATTATATGTTAAGCATAAATACATATAAATATTTCAAACAAGCAAGCTCTACAAAACTGACTGTAACACATTCGGCCCACTCATTCGGCCCAACCACAACTTCACAACCAATACTCAACAAAACTAACTGAGACACATTATAATGATAATTAATCACACAATTCTCGTCAGAAAAACAAACCAAAAGGATTGTGGCATCTGAGACATGGTGGAGGAAACCAGAAGTGCAATGGACAAGGGCTGGACCTAACTGAACACAGCTGGAATGGCGTGAGGTGGCCTGGAACTCGTCGGAACAGTAATATGTGCGTTGGAATTGGATGGGCAGTAGCGGAATTGGTGGCATCTTCATGTTATATATATATATATATATAGTCCTAGTTCTAGTATAGGTTTTTTAGGATGAGACGTTTCTCGTGATGGATATTGATTAAGATCCGGAACAATCCCAAAAGAAAAAATACGTGACAGAATGGGACGGGAAAAGTCAAAGTCAACGGATTTTCTCAGTCCTTTTTCTTTCAGGATAAGACTTCGGGTCGGGTCGCTAATCTCCGAGTACCGTGAGCAGCCATACTAAATGCATATAAAGTTAAATCAATTAACTCCTAAACCCCGTAATGCCTAAATATATAAACCATTAAACTGCTGAATACTACTTAATAATTAATAAATCTAATTTTTATTGATATTTATTATATTTTTAAATATTCATTTTAATTATTTATTGGTGTATTTATTTAGAAATATTTATTACAAAATAAATTATGAGTGGGACAAATATAATTTAAATAATATATTATTTATATAATTAAAATATACACTTATAAAAGAGGTATAAATTTAAAAATTAAAAATTATTATCAAGTAATATAAGTTACTCTAATTTTGAATCAATTTGGGTTTTGTAAATATTTTTTAATTAATATCTATCTTAATATTAATAGTTTATAAATTTAATTTTTGATCATTATTATAATATCTATCAATAAAATTGTTTATATTGAATTTATATAATATATAATTATTAAAAATATTATAACTAAATATTATATTCACATTTCAAAAAATTTTAAATATTATTATATTTTCAAAGGTAATAACCTTTGAAAATGTGAAAAAATATTAAAAATAATTTTTTTGTGATTTAATTATTTAAATAAAACCTATAAACCACTAAATGCCTAAAAACATAAATCGCTAAAGTCATTAATGAAAAAACCTCTAAATACTTAAAATATTAAACTGGTATACATTAATAATAAATCATAAATCTCATTTTAATTTTTATTAAGTGTAATTTTAAATTTTTATTTTAATTATTTATCAGTTTATTTTTATAGAAATATAATTTACAAAATAAATTATTAGTCAGATAGATCTATTTAAATAATTTATTTTTTATCAAAAAAAAATATATGCTTATAAAAATAGGCACATTTTTAAAAACAAAAATTTATTATTTTGTAATATATTTTATTTTGATTTTGAATCATTTTAGTTTTTGCCATTATATTTTAATTTATATCATTCTTATTAATAATAGTTTATTAATTTTTTATTGATCATTATTATAATATCTATTAATAAAGTTATTTGTATTGAGTTTACATTATATATAATTATTAAGAATATTATAACTAAATATTATATTAACATTTAAAAAAAATTAAAAATTATTATATTTTCAAAGGTTATAACCTTCAAAAATTAAAAAAAAAATCAAAAAATTTAATTTTTTATTTTTTTATTCTTAAAAAAAAATATAAATCACTAAAGTCCTAAACACTTCAATCACTAAACCCCAAAACACCTAAATACTTAAATCATTAAACTAGTATATCATGAATAAAAAATAATAAATCTCAATTTTATTTGTATTTATTATAATTTTAAATATTTATTTTAATTATTTATTAGTTTATTATTATAACAAAATATTATTTTTACATTTGAAAATAATTTAAAAAATATTATATTTTTAAAGGTTATCATCTTTGAAAATAAGATAACACTACAAAAATAAATTTTTTGTAATTTTATTATTTATATAAAACCTATAAACTACTAAATACCTAAACTCTTAAATCATTAAACTCCTAAACCCCAAAACCCCAAAACCCTTAAATACTTAAACATTTAAATGATCTTTAAAGGTTTAAGTATTTATAAATAATATATAAATATCTATCAATAAATAATAGTTTATTAATTTATTTTTTGATCATTATTATATTTCTATTTAGTTTATTGATATCTATCAATAAACTTGTTTATTTTTAATTTACATGATAGATAATTATTACGTTTATTATAACTAAATATTGTATTCACATTTCACAAAAATTTAAAAATTATTATATTTATAAGGTTTATAACGTTCAAAATTGATAAAAAATTTGAAAAATAGTTTTCGTTTATATCATTATTTAAAAAAAACATATAAACTCCTAAATCCCTAAACACTTAAATCACTAAACTCCTAAACTCCTAAATACTTAAACCATTAAATCGGTATACCCTAAATAATTAATAATAAATCTCATTTTTATTTGTATTCTTTATAATTTTAATATTCATTTTAATTATTTATTAGTTTTTTTTATAAAAATATTAATTACAAAATAAATTATGAATAAGACAAATATAATTTAAATAATTTATCTTCATCAAAAAAATTTATAAGCTTATAAAAAGAATCAAAATTTTAAAAATAAAAAATTATTATTTAGTAATATATTTTACTTTGATTTTGAATCGTTTTAGGTTTTGCAAATATATTTTAATTAATATCTATCTTTTTAATAATAGTTAATTAATCTATTTTATGATCAGTATTATAATATCGATCAATAAAATTATTTATATTGAATTTACATGATATATAATTTTTATGATTATTATAATTAAATATTGTATTAACATTTGAAAAAAAATTAAAAATACCTAAATACTTAAATTACTAAACTCATAAACCCTAATACTGCTGCACCACACACACATAGCGACGGACCACAGTACACATGTGCACATATTCTTGTCCAATTTGGTGGAGCATTTAGAGGGGCCAGCAAGTCCTGGAAGCAGCTAGAAGTATGGGCCACCATCTTGTAGAGGGCCCCACTAGCAAGCCGAGATTATAACATTCAGACAATTGACGAGACCGAGCAAAGTGGTCTGGTGTAAACTCAGGAGTAGCTAGGAGTGGGTCCTACTAGCCATTTCTAGAAGCATAGAGGGCCACCCAACCATTGCCCAACAGGAGTAGCGGGTAATCCATGATTAATTGGATGGCCGGAAAAATCCGAAGCATCATCAAGATGGGCCAGTAAGCAATGGAGTCCAGACCAGCCACACGGGAGCGAAAGATTCAAACTTGTAGTTTATGTTTGTAGTCTTATTTTTATTTTGGACTTTGTATGCACCACGTACTTGTAGAGACGGATCATGACATACTCACACACACAATCTTGTCTATTCTCTATGTAGCCTACAATGGGGGCAACTGGACCCATGAGTATCTCTAAGTGGAGCCCACTAATGCATTTTCTAAATACTCATTAGATGATGCTAAAATCATGGGAGCAGAAGACCGATCTTTATAGCGATTTGTAATTTTACTTGTATTCTAGCTTGGTTCTACGTGTAGATAATTAGACTATGAGATGGACCTAATCACACATGCACACTGATGCATGCATATTTTTTGATATTTTGTCGGTGCAACATACAGCCACTTCTTGGAGCGCGAGGAGGAAACATTCTAACCCAAGAGATACTCTTTTGAGGATCATTGGAGCAAAAGAATGTGGAATTTAGAGGTGAGAATGAATTGAAAAAGTGCCGTAGATATGGACTTGTGGATTTATGAGTATTCAGTTTTACATGTATTCCATTGCATAGCAATGACATAGGCAATCACTTGATGCTACATGTCACGCACATGCACAATCTTATATTTGCATAGTTTTAATATGGTGCATCATTATGATTCCTCCAAATGCTTGGACAAATCCGAATGGAAAGGACGTAGTGCGCATAATGATTCGATGCATGGAAAGGATGCAGTGCGCACTCCAGGAATGCCAGTAGATTTTAGTTGTATTCATATGCTTGGAATTATTAGGCATTATGGTTTTTTATGTATTTTATGCATAGAATCATTAAAGTGCATAGGATTTGGTGGGCTGGCCTAAATTAGTTAGCTTTTTAGTCTCTTGTAAGTTGTGTGCCTAAATGATAAATATAGTGTGTATTTTCCCAGAAAAAAAACAAAAAAAAACCATAAACCCTAAACTTTAAATCCTAAACCTTAAACCATAAACTATAACCATAATCCATAAACCCTAAATCTTAAATCTCATATCTTGCACTTTTATAATCAAATGACTAAGTGTTAAATTTAAATTGAAATTCACAACTTTTAGGAATGTCACAGATTTATCTTTTTGTTTATGTAACACAAAGTCATGACTCAAGGGGTGAGTTATTGATTCAGTCTCTATCTTTCTTTAAATTATAGTAGCATTAGCAAAGGTCATGATTGTATATTTTGTCTATAGAACACAAAATCATATCGAGAATATGCCATAACTTGTGTCTCTTTTTTGAACATATTGTTATGGCACTAAGAATGATCATGAATACCTATTTAATCACTATAATACTAGGTCAAAGTATTGGATATGACCATAGCTTGTGCATTTTATCTTTATATTGCAAAGTCATTGCACTAGTAATGATAGTAACTTTGGACATTTCTTTAAAGAAAAAGTCATGACCCTAGAAAAAATTAAAGCTCGAGTAGTACTCTTTATAACTTTCTATAGATAAAATTCTTGGGATTGGAAATATCACTATGGCTTTTTCCTTTGATTTGTGACCTCAAGTGTCAATATGCAAGACTAATATTTTGAGCAATGATTAAAACCTATTACACATTTACACCTTTTTGGGTATTGTGAGCTTGTATACATAACTCATTTAATATAAAAAGAAAGAAATGATACTTTTCATATCCATAAGGATATAAAAAAAGGGCTTAGTCATGCTGATACAATAAATTTTTTGATTCTTGATTGAAAGAGAGCCCATACTTCTTGCCCTGCTCAAAATGCCCTGGGGCTAGTTTGTTCTAATAGGCTACAAGGTAGTTATTTTTTTAGAGGTGAACTATGTTTTAAAAAAATTGCTTTCAGTTTGTGCATGAATGATATTTTATAAAAAATTACAATAATCAATATAAATAGCTTCCTCAACAACTAGCTCTTTCAACACATAGGGGTACAACTTTGGTTTGGTTTGTTAGCGTACATGAGTCAAATTACTTTTGATAGCCCTGTGATTCAACATCAAATATGATGAGACATAATAGAGATAAAGTAAAAGCTCCTATTATTTTGGTTAGAGCTTTAGCAATCATTCTAGAGTTGAGAGAGGAACAAAATAAATTATTTTAATTATTCAATATAATTTTTATTTTTATTTTAGTTATTTATCAGATTATTTTTATAGAAATATTAATTACAAAATAAATTATTAGTGGGACATATCTAATTTAAATTAAACCGGTATATCCTAAATAATAAAGAATAAATCTCATTTTTTTTACATTTTAATTTTAAATATTCAAATTTAATTATTTATTTGTTTTTTTTATATAAATATTAATTACAAAATAAATTATGAGTTACACAAATATAATTTACTTTGCTTCTAAACGTTTTAATATATTTTACTTCAAAATATAATTAAAATATAATTATTTAGTATTTACACAAAATAAATTACTTTGTTTTTTTTCATCAAAATAATATAGATAAACGTTTTAAAAGAAAAAAAAAATTCAAAACAAAAAATTATTATAAAGTAATATATTTTACTTTTCTTCTAAATGATTTTAGGTTTTGTAAATATATTTTAATTGATATCTATATTATTAATAATAGATTATTAATTTATTTTTTGATCATTATTAGAATATTTATCAATAAAAATGTTTATATTGAATTTATATGATATATAAATATAATGATTATTATGACTAAATATTATATTCACTTTTGAAAAAAATTTTAAAATTATTATATTTTCAAAGTTTATAACCTTTGAAAATGTGAAAAAATAAAAAAAATATCTTTTTTATTATTTCATTGTTTAAATAAAACCTATACACCAGTAAATACTTAAACACTTAAATCACTAAACTACAAAATCCCGATAACCCTATATAGATAATCCTTTAAACCAGTATACACTAAATAATAATTAATAAATCTCATTTTTATTTGTTTTCATTATAATTTAAAAAAAATTATTTTCATTTTTAATTTTTTATTTGTATATCTGTATTAATTATAAAATAAATAATGAGTTAAAAATATAATCTATAAAAATTATTTTTCATCAAAAAATAGATAAGCTTATAAAAAGAATAAAAATTTAAAAACAAATAATTATTATTTAGTAATCTATTTTGCTTTCTTTTGAATCATTTAGGTTTTGATATTATATTTTAAGTAATATCAATCTTATTCATAATAGATTTTTAATTTATTTTTAGATAATTATTAGAATATCTATCAATAAAATAGTTTATATTGAATTTATATGATATATAATTATTATGATTATTATAAATAATTATTGTATTCACTTTTGAAAAAAAAATTAAAAATTATTATATTTTCAAAAGTTATAACCTTAAAAAATGAGAAAAAATAATAAAAATAAATTTTTTGATAATTTATCTTTTAAATAAAACCTATAGATCATTAAATGATTACTTACTTAAATTAGTAAGATCATAAACCACTAAATACATATACCTATTAATAGCAATATTTTACTTATTAAATAATAAATCTCATTTAAATTTCTATTTAATATAATTTTAAATATTCATTTTAATTATTTATAGTTCAATTTTTTAGAAAAATTAATTCAAAATAAATTTATTTTGAAACAAAAAATATTTAACTAATTTATATTTAATCAAAAAAAAATATATAAGCTTAAAAAAAGAAGGAAAATTTAAAAATTATATATTTTTATGCAGTTTAATTTTAAATTTTTATTTTAATTATTTATTAGATTATTTTATAAAAATATTAATTACAAAATAAATTATTAGTTAGATAGATCTAATTTAAATTATATCAGTATACCATAAATAATAAATAATAAAATTCATTTTTTTTTCATTATAATTTTAAATATTCATTTTCATTATTTATTTGTATATTTTTATATAATTTTTAATTACAAAATAAATCATGAGTTAAACAAATATAATTTATATAAATTATTTTTTATCTAAAAATTATAAATAAACTTTTTAAAAGAAAAAAAATTTCAAAACAAAAAATTATTATATAGTAATATATTTTGTTGTTCTTCTGAATCATTTTAATATTTGTAATTATATTTTAAATGATATCTATCTTATTAATAATCAATTATTAAGTTATCTTTTCATCATTATTAGAATATTTATCAATAAAAATATTTATATTGATTTTATTGATATATAAATATAATGATTATTATGACTAAATATTCTATTCACTTTTGAAAAAAAATTTAAAATTATTATATTTTCAAAGGTTATAACCTTTGAAAATGTGAAAAATAAATATTTTTTTTTGTTATTCTATTGTTTAAATAAAACCTTTACACCACTAAATTCCTAATAATTTAAATCGCTAAACTACAAAATCCAGATTCCTCTATATAGATAATCCTTTAAATTGGTATACCCTAAATAATAATTAATAAATTTTATTTTTATTTGTTTTCATTATAATTTAAAAAATTCATTTTGATTGTTTAGTTTTTTATTTTTATATATGTATTAATTATAAAATAAATTATGAGTTAAAAATATAATTTATAAAAATTTTTTTTCTTCAAAAAATTGATAAGCTTATAAAAATCATAAAAATTTAAAAACAAATAATTATTATTTAGTAATCTATTATTTAGGGTATACTTGTTTAAAAGAATTATCTTTTTAGGGTTTTAGAGATTTAGGAGTTATTGATTTAAGTATTTAGGAATTTAGTGGTTTGTAGGATTTATTTAAACAATGAAATAATAAAAAAATTATTTTTGATATTTTCTCACATTTTAAAAGGTATAACCTTGAAAATATAATAATTTTAAAATTTTTTAAAAATGTGAATACAATATTTTGTAATAAAAATCATTATAATTATATATAATCTAAACAAAATATAAATAATTTTATCGATAGCTATTAAATAAATTATCAACAAATAAATTAATATGTTAATATTAATATTATAATTATAAATTAAAATATAATTACAAAACCTAAAATTATTCAAAATCAAAGTAAAGTTTATTAGTAAATAATAATTTTTGTTTTTTAGTTTTTGCATCTTTTTAAAGCTTTTATATTTTTTTGATGAAAAATAAATTATTTAAATTAAATTTGTATCACTCATAATTTATTTTGTAATTAATATTTCAAAAAATTATTTAAATTATAATTAAGGTTTACGAGTTTAAAGGTTTAAGTATCTAGGGGCTTCGGGGTTTATGAGTTTAGAGATTTATGTGGTTAGTTATTTAATGGTTTATAACTTTTATTTAAATAATGATATAATAAAAAAATTTTTTTTTGTTATTTTTTCTCATTTTTGAAGGTTATAACCTTTGAAATATAACAATTTTTAATTTTTTTAAATGTGAATACTATATTTAGATATGATAATAATAATAATAATTATTATTATTATTTTTATTATTATTATATATCATATAAATTCAATATAAACAATTATATTGAAAGATATTATATTAATGATAACAAAATTAATTAATAAACTATTATAAATAAGATAGATATTATTTAAAATATATTTGCAAAACCTAAATTTATTCAAAATCAAAGTAAAATAAAGTACTAAATAATAATGTTTTTGTTATTTTGCTTCTTTTTATAAGTTTATATTTTTTGTTATTAAAAGTATATTATTTAAATTATATTTGTCCTCCTCATAATATATTTTGTAATTTATAATTCTATTAAAATAAACTAAAAAATAATTAAAATGAATCTTTAAAATTATAATGAATACAAATAAAAGTGAGATTTATTATTTATTATTCAGGATATACAATTTTAATGGTTTAGGTATTTAGGTGTTTTGGGGTTTAGTGATTTAAGTGTTTATGCCTTTAGTGATTTATAGTTTTTATTTAAAGAATGAAAAAATAAAAAAGTTAATTTTTTGTTTTTTTTTTAATTTTTGAAGGTTATAACCATTGAAAATATAATAATTTTTAAATTTTTTAAATGTGAATATAATATTTAGTTATAATAATCATAATAATTATATATAATGTAAACTCAATATAAATAATTTTATTAATAGATATTATAATAATGATCAATAAATAATTAATAAACTATTATTAAAAATAATGATATAGGTTAAAATATAAATGCAAAATCTAAAATGATACAAAATCAAAATAAAATAATTTACTAAATAATAAATTTTAGTTTTTAAAATTGTGTCTATTTTTATAAGCTTATATTTTTTTGATGAAATTTAAATTATTTAAATTATATTTGTCTCACTAATAATTTATTTTGCAATTAATATTTCGATAAAAATAAACTAATAAATAATTAAAATAAAAATTTAAAATTATACTGAATAAAAATTAAAATGAGATTTATGATTTATTATTAATGTATACCAGTTTAATGGTTTTGAGATTTAAAATTTTCTGAAATGTGAATACAATATTTAGTTATAATATTATTAAGAATCATACATCATATAAATTCAATATAAACAATTTTATTGATAGTTATTATAATAATGATTACTTAATTTTTCTAATGTGAATACCATGTATAATTATATTAATCTTATTAATTATATATCATATAAATTCAATATAAATAATTTTAATGATAGCTATTATAATAATGATCAAAAATTAAATTAATAAACTATTATTAATAATATAAATATTAATTAAAATATATTTACATAACCCAAAATGATTCAAAATCAAATAAAAATATATTACTAAATAATAATATTTAATTTTAAAATTTTTCCATCTTTTTATAAGCTTATATTTTTTTATGATTAAAAATAAGGTTTGTGTATTTAGGGGTTTCGGGTTATATGAGCTACTGATTTAAGTAAGTAAACATTTAGTGGTCTATAGGTTTTATTTAAAAAAGAAATAATAAAAAATTTATATTTTGTATTCTTTCTCATTTTTAAGATTAAAACCTTTGAAAATATAATAATTTTTAAATCTTTTTTAAAAGTGAAAACAATATTTATTTATAATAATAATAATAATTATACATCATATCAATTCAATATAAACAATTTTATTCATAAATATTCTAATAATTATCAAAAAATAAATTAAAAATCTATTATGAATAAGATTGATATTACTTAAAATATAATATCAAAACCTAAAATGATTCAAAAGCAAAGCAAAATATATTACTTAATAATAATTATTTGTTTTTAAATTTTTATTCTTTTTATAAGCTTATCTATTTTTTGATTAAAAATAATTTTTATTAATTATATTTTTAACTCATAATTTATTTTATAATTAATATATATATATAACTTAACAATCAAAATAAATTTTTTAAATTATAATGAAAATAAATAAAAATGAGATTTATTAATTATTATTTAGGGTATACCGGTTTAAAAGATTTTCTATATAGGGGTATCGGGATTTTTATTTTAGTGATTTAAGTGTTTATGCATTTAGTGATCTATAGGTTTTATTTAAACAATAAAATAACAAAAAAAATATTTTTTTTATTTTTTCACATGTTCAAAGGTTATAATCTTCGAAAATATAAAAATTTTAAAACTTATTTCAAAAGTGAATACCATATTTAGTTATAATAATTATTAAATTTATATATCATATAAATTCAATATAAACAATTTTGTTGATAAATATTCTAATAATGATCAAAAAATAAATTTATAATCTATTATTAATAAGTTAGAATATCAATTAAAAAATAATTACAAAACCTAAAATGATTCAGAAACAAAGCAAAATATGTTACTATATAATATTTTTTTGTTTTTAAATTTTTTATTTTTTTATTAAATCTATCTATATTTTTTTGTTGAAAAATAATTTATATAAATTATATTTGTATAACTTATAATTTATTTTGTAATTAATATTTATATAAAAATAAACAAATAAAAATTAAAATGAATATTTAAAATTATAATGAATAAAATAAAAATGATATTTATTTTTTATTATTTAGGATATACATGTTTAAATAATTTATCTATTTACAATTTTCGAGATTTAGAAGTTATTGAATTAAGTATTTAGGCATTTAATGGTTTATAGGTTTTATTCAAACAATGAAATAATAAAAAATTTATTTTTGATATTTTTTCAAATTTTCAAAGCTTATAACATTTGAAAATAAGATAATTTTAAAATTTTTTAAAAATGTGAATACAATATTTAGTAATAATAAATATTATAACTATATATAATATAAACTAAATATAAACAATTTTATTGATAGATATTATATCAATTATCAAAAAACAAATTAATAAATTATTATTAATATGATAGATATAAATTAAAATATAATTAAAAAAGCTAAAATAATTCAAAATCAAAGAACAATTTATTACTAAATAATAATTTTTTTTATGTTTTGCATTATTTTATAAGCTAATATGTTTTTTTGATGAAAAATATATTATTTAAATTATATTTGTATCACTCATAATTTATTTTGTATTTAATATTTCTATAAATAATTTAAATTATATATAAGGTTTACGAGATTAAAGGTATAAGTATTTATTGGCTTCGGCATTTAGGAGTTTAGATATTTATGTATTTAGGCATTTAATGGTTTATAAGTTTTATTTAAACAATGATATAACAAAACATTTATTTTTGTTATTTTTTCTCATTTTTGAAGGTTTAATTATATTTGTATCACACATATTTTATTTTTATATCAATGATATAATAAAAAATTTATAAGATTATTTTTGAAGGTTTTATTTAAACAATGATATACAAATACAAACAATTATATTTGTATCACTCATACTTTTTTGTAATTTTTGAAGGTTTATTTAAATATTTCTCATTTTTTCTCATTTAATGGCATTTAAGGGTTTTCTCATTCAATGTTTTATAAGTTTTATTTAAAATATATAAGTTTAGATATAACTTTGAAAATATATAAATTTTTAAATTTTTTTATATGTGAATACTATATTTAGTTATGATAATCTTAATAATTTTATATCATGTAAATTCAATATAAACAATTATTTTGAAATATATTATATTAATGATCAAAAAATAAATTAATAAATATTATTAATAAGATAGATATTATTTTAAATATATTTGCAAAACATAAATTTATTTATAATCAAAGTAAAATATATTAAAATTTAATACTTTCTTTGATGTTTTACTTCTTTTTATAAGTTTATATATTTTTTGTTTTTAAAAGTAAATTATTTAAATTATATTTTTCTTCCTCATAATTAATTTTTAATTTATAATTCTATAAAAATAAACTAATAAATAATTAAAATGAATATTTAAAATCATAATGAATACAAATAAAATTGAGATTTATTATTTATTATTCAAGATATACTAGTTTAATGGTTTAAGTATTTAGGTGTTTTGGGGTTTAGTGATTTAAGTGTTTAGACCTTTAGTTTTTTATAGTTTTTATTTAAAGAATGAAAAAATAAAAAAATTAATTTTTTGATTTTTTTAATTTATGAAGGTTATAACCTTTGATATTATAATAATTTTTAATTTTTTTTAAATGTGAATATAATATTCAGTAATAATAATCTTAATAATTATATATAATGTAAACTCAATATAAATAATTTTATTAATAAATATTATAATAATGATCATTAAAAAATTAATAAACTATTATTAATAAGAATGATATAAATTAAAATATAATTGTAAAATCTAAAATGATTCAAAATAAAAATAAAATATATTATTAAATAATAAATTTTTGTTTTTAAAATTTTGCCTCTTTATATAAGGATATAAATTTTTTTTGATGAAAAATAAATTATTTAAATTATATCTGTCTCACTAATAATTTATTTTGTAATTAATATTTCTATAAAAATAAATTGATAAATAATTAAAATAAAAATTTAAAATTATACTTAATAAAAATTAAATTGAGATTTATGATTTTTTATTAATGTACACCTGTTTACTGGTTTAAGTATTTTGAGGTTTTGTCGTTTAGGAGTTTAGAAATTTATGTTTTTAGGCATTTACTGGTTTATAGGTTTTATTTAAACAATAAAATAACAAAAAAAAATTTATAATTTTTTATCATTTTCATAGGTTATAACCTTAGAAAATATAATAATATTTAAAATTCTTTGAAATGTTAATACAATATTTAATTATAATAATATTAATAATTATATATCATATAAATTCAATATAAACAATTTTATTGATAGATAATATAATAATGATCAAAATTTAATTATTAAACTATTAATAAAAAGATTGATATTAATTAAAAAATATTTACAAAACCCAAATTGATTCAAAATAAAAATAAATTATATTACTGGGTAATAATTTGTAATTTATAAATTTTTACTTCTTTTATAAGCATATATTTTTTTTTAATTAAAAATAAATTAATTAAAAAATATATGTTGTTCTCATAATTTAATTTGTAATAAATATTTCTATAAAAATAAACTAAGAAATAATTAAAATGAATATTTAAAATTATAATAAATAGAAATAAAAATTAGATTTATTAATTATTAGGTAGTATATAGCAGTTTAATGGTTTATGTATTTCCGCATTATGAGGTTTAGGAGTTCACTAATTTAACTGTGTATGCATTTAGTGGTTTATAGGTTTTATTAAAATAATAAAATAATAAAAAATTTATTATTATTATTTTTTGATATTTTTAAAGATTATAACCTTTGAAAATAAAATAATTTTTAAATTTTTTTTAAGTGTGAATACAATATTTAGTTATAATAATCATTATATTTATATTTCAAATAAATTTAATATAAAGAATTTTATTGATTAATATTCTAATTATTATCAAAAAATAAATTAATAATCTATTATTAATAAGATAGATATGAATTAAAATATAATTACAAAACCTAAAATTATTCAGAAGAAAATAAAAATATATTACTATATAATAATTTTTAGTTTTGAAATTTTTTTTTCTATTAAAAAGTTTATCCATAATTTTTTGACGAAATATAATTTATATAAATTATATCTTTCTACCTTAATTTATTTTGTAATTAATATTTATATATAAATAAACAAATAAATAATTAAAATGAATAATTAAAATTATAATGAAAAAAATCAACTTTATTATTTATTATTTAAATATACGGGTTTAATTTAAATTAGATCCTTCTCACTAATAATTTATTTTGTAATTAATATTTCCATAAAATAAATTCATAAATAATTAAAATAAAAATTTAAAATCATATTGAATAAAAATAAAAATGAGATTTAATATTTATTATTAATGTCTACCAGTTTAATAGTTTAAGTATTTAAAGGTTTTGTCGTTAGGAGTTTAGTGATTTATGTTTTTAGGCTTGGTTTATAGGTGTTATATAAAAAAATAAAATAACAAAAAAATTATCTATAACTTGTTATCTTTTTCATAAGGTATAACCTTTGAAAATATAATAAAATTTACAATTTTTTGAAATGTGAATACAATATTTAGTTTTAATAATATTAATAATTATATATCATATAAATTCAATATTAACAATTTTATTGATAGATAATATAATAATGATCAAAAATTAAATTAATAAACTATTAATAAAAAGATAGATATTAATAAAAAAATATTTACAAAACCCAAATTGAATCAAAATTAAAGTAAAATATATTACTGGATAATAATTTTAAATTTTTAAATTTCTACTACTTTTATAAGCGTATATTTTTTTCGTTAAAAATAAATTAATTAAATTATATTTGTCGCACTCATACTTTATTTTGTAATAAATAATACTATAAAAATAAACTAATAAATAATTAAAATGAATATTTAAAATTATAATAAATAGAAATAAAAATTTGATTTATTAATTATTAAGTATTATATAGCAGTTTAATGGTTTATGTATTTACTCATTATGGGGTTTAGGAGTTTACTGTTTTAACTGTGTATGCATTTAGTGGTTTATAGGTTTTATTAATATATATATATATATATATATATATAATTATTTTTATTATTTTTTGATATTTTGAAAGGTTATAACCTTTGAAAATAAAATAATTTTTAATTTTTTTCAAAAGTGAATTAATATTTATTTATAATAATCATAATAATTATATATCATATAAATTCAATATAAACAATTTTATTGATAGATATTTTAATAATTATAAATAAATAAATTTAATATATATTATGAATAAGATTAATATTACTTAAAATATAATATCAAAACCTAAAATGATTCAAAAGCAAAGCAAAATATAATAATTAATATTAATTATTTGTTTTTAAAATTTTTATTCATTTTGTGAGCTTATCTATTTTTTGATGAAAAATAATTTTTATAAATTATATTTTTACTTAATTTATTTTATTATTAATATATATATATATATATATATAACTAAACAATCAAAATGAATTTTTTAAATTATAATGAAAAAGATAAAAATGAGATTTATTAATTATTATTTAGGGTCAACCCGTTTAAATGATTATCTATATAGTGGTATCGGGATTTTGTAGTTTAGTGATTTAAGTGTTTAGTCATTTAGTGATTTATAGCTTTTATTTAAACAATGAAATAATAAAAAAAAATATTTTTTTTGTTTTTTCACATGTTCAAAGGTTATAATCTTTGAAAATATAATAATTTTAAATTTTTTTTCAAAAGTGAATACAATATTTAGTTATAATAATTATTAAATCTATATATCATATAAATTAAATATAAGTATTTTTATTGATAAATATTCTAATAATGATCAAAAAATAAATTAATAATCTATTATTAATAAGTTAGATATCAATTAAAATATAATTACGATACCTAAAATGATTCATAAACAAAGTAAAATATATTACTATATAATAAAAATTTGTTTTTTATTTTTTTCTACTTTTAATAACTTTATCTATATTTTTTTGTTGAAAAATAATATATATAAATTATATTTGTCTAACTTATAATTTCTTTGGCAATTAATATTTATATAAAAATAAACAAATAAATAATTAAAATGAATATTTAAAATTATAATGAAAAAAATAAAAATGAGATTTATTATTTATTATTTAGGTTATACTTGTTTAAAAAATTTATCTATTTAGGGTTTTTGAGATTTAGAAGTTATTGATTTAAGTAGTTAGGCATTTAATGGTTTATAGATTTTAATTAAGTATTGAAATAAAAAAAATTATTTTTGATATTTTTTCAAATTTTAAAATGTCATAACATTTGAAAATATAATAATTTAAAAATTATTTAAAAATGTGTATACAATATTTAGTAAGAATAATTATTATAACTATATATAATATAAACTAAATATAAACAATTTTATTTATAATATTATATAAATTATCAAAAAATAAATTAATAAACTATTATTAATATGATAAATATAAATTAAAATATAATTTAAAAACATAAAATGATTAAAAATCAAAGTAAAATTTATTACTAAATAATAATTTTTTTTAGTTCTTGCATCATTTTATAAACTTATATATTTTTTTGTTGAAAAATATATTATTTAAATTATATTTGTCACTCATAATTTATTTTGTAATTACTATTTCTATAAATTATTTAAATTATATTTAAGGTTTACGAGCTTAAAGGTTTAGGTATTTAGAAGCTTCGGGGTTTAGGAGTTTTGAGATTTATGTATTTAGGCATTTAATGGTTTATAATTTTTATTTAAACAATGATATATCAAATAATTTATTTTTGTTATTTTTTCTAATTTTTGAATGTTATAACCTTTGAAAATATAACAATTTTTAAATTTTTTTTATATGTGAATACTATATTTAGTTATGATAATCTTAATAATTATATATCATGTTAATTCAATATAAACAATTATATTGATAGATATTATATTAATTATCAAAAAATAAATTAATAAACTATTATTAATAAGATAGATATTTTTTAAAATATATTTGCAAAACACAAATTTATGCAAAATCAAAGTAAAATTTAATAATAAATAATAATTTTTTTGATGTTTTGCTTCTTTTTATAAGTTTATATTTTTTGTTATTAAAAGTAAATTATTTAAATTTTATTTGTCTTCCACATAATTTATTTTTAATTTATAATTCTATAAAAATAAACTAATAAATAATTAAAATGAATATTTAAAATTATAATGAATACAAATGAAATTGAGATTTAATATTTATTATTTAGGATATACTAGTTTATTAGTTTAAGTATTTAGGTGTTTTGGGGTTTAGTGATTTATGTGTTTAGGACTTTAGTGATTTATAGTTTTTATTTAAAGAATTAAAAAATAAAAAATTAAATTTTTTGTTTTTTTTTAAATTTTGAACGTAATAACCTTTGAAAATATAATAATTTTTAATTTTTTTTAAATGTTAATATAATATTTAGTAATAATATTTTTAATAATTATATATAATGTAAACTCAATATAAATAATTTTATTAATAGATATTATAATTATGATCAATAAAAAATTAATAAACTATTATTAATAAGAATGATATAAATTAAAATACAATATCAAAAACTAAAATGATTCAAAATCAAAATAAAATATATTACAAAATAATTAATTTTTGTTTTTAAAATCTTGCCTCTTTTTTTAAGCATATATATTTTTTTGATAAAATATAAATTTTTAAAATTGATATGTCTCACTAATAATTTATTTTGTAATTAATATTTATATAAAAATAAATTGATAAATAATTAAAATAAAAATTTAAAATTATACTTAATAAAAATAAAATGAGATTTATAATTTATTATTAATGTATACTAATTTAATAGTTTAAGTATTTAGAAGTTTTGTCATTTAGGAGTTTAGCAATTTATGTTTTTAGGCATTTAGTGGTTTATAGGTTTTATTTAAACAATGAAATAACAAAAAAATTATTTTTGATATTTTTTCATATTTTCAAAGATTATAAGCTTTGAAAATATAATAATTTTAAAATTTTTTAAAAATGAGAATACAACATTTAGTAATAATAATCATTATAATTATATATAATATAAACTAAATATATACAATTTTATTGATAATATTATATCAATATTAAAAAAATAAATTAATAAACTATTATTAATATGATAGATATAAATTAAAATATACTTAAAAAACCTAAAATGATTCAAAATCAAACTAAAATTTATTACTAAATAATAATTTTTTTTAGTTTTTACATCATTTTATAAGCTTATATATTTATTTGTTGAAAAATATATTATCTAAATAATATTTGTCACTTATAATTTAATTTGTAATTAATATTTCTATAAATTATTTAAGTTATATTTAAGGTTTATGAGTTTAAAGGTTTAGTTATTTAAGGGCTTCGGGGTTTAAGAGTTTAGAGATTTATGTATTTCGGCATTTAATGGTTTATAAGTTTTATTTAAACAATGATTTATCAAACAATTTATTTTTGTTATTTTTTCTCATGGTTTATAAGAGTTTAGAGATTTATGTATTTAGGCAGTTAAAGGTTTATAACCTTTGAAAATATAACAATTTTTAAATTTTTTTATATGTGAATACTATATATAGTTATGATAATCTTAATAAATATAAATCTTGTTAATTCAATATAAACAATTATATTGATAGATATTATATTAATGATAAAAAAATAAATTAATAAACTATTATTAATAAGATAGATATTTTTTAAAATATATTTGCAAAACATAAATTTATTCAAAATCAAAGTAAAATATAATAGTAAAAAATAATTTTTTTGATCTTTTGCTTCTTTTTCTAAGTTTATATTTTTTGTTATTAAAAGTAAATTATTTAAATTATATTTGTCTTCCACAAAATTTATTTTTAATTTATAATTCTATAAAAATAAACTAATAAATAATTAAAATGAATATTTATAATTATAATGAATACAAATAAAATTGAGATTTATTATTTATTATTCAGGATATACTAGATTAATGGTTTAAGTATTTAGGTGTTTTGGGGTTTAGTGATTTAAGTATTTAGGACTTTAGTGTTTTATAGTTTTTATTTAAAGACTAAAAAAATAAAAAATTAAAATTTTTGATTTTTTTTAATTTTTGAAGGTTATAACCTTGAAAATATAATAATTTTTATTTTTTTTAAATGTAAATATAATATTTAGTTATAATATTATTAATAATTATATATAATGTAAACTCAATATAAATAATTTTATTAATAGATATTATAATAATGATCAATAAAAAATTAATAAACTATTATTAATAAGAATCATATAAATTAAAATATAATTGCAAAAACAAAAATGATTCAAAATCAAAATAAAATATATTACAAAATAATAAATTTTTGTTTTAAAAATTGTGCCTCTTTTTTTAAGCATATATATTTTTTTTGATAAAAAATAAATTATTAAAAATAGATCTGTCTCACTAATAATTTATTTTTTAATTATTTATATTTCTATAAAAATAAACTAATAAATAATTAAAATATATATATAAACTTATAATGAATACTAATAAAAATGAGAATTATTATTTATTATTTAGGGTATAACTATTTAATTGTTTAAGTTTTTTGTGGCTTTTGGGTTAAGGAGTTTATTGATTTATATGTTTGCACATTTAGGTGTTTATAGGTTTTATCTAATCAATGAAATAACAAAAAATTTATTTTTATGAATTTTCGTGATTTTCAAAGGTTATTACCTTTGAAAATATAATAATTTTTTAATCTTTCTAAAATATGAATGCAATACATAGTTATAATAATCTAAATAATTATATTTGATGTAAATTTAATATAAAAATTTTTATTAATATATATTATGATAATGATTGAAAAATAAATTAATAAACTATTATTAATAAGAAAGATATTAATTAAAATATATTTGCAGAACCCAAAATAATTCAAAATCAAAATAAATTATATTACTAAATAAAATTTTAAATTTTAGAAATTTTGTTTATTTTTATAAGCTTATTTCTTTTTTATAAAAAATAATATATTTAAATTATATGTCTCACTCATTATTTATTTTGTAATTAATATTACTATTAAAATAAACTAAAAAATATTTAAAATGAATATTTAAAATTATAATGAATACAAATAAAAATGAAATTTATTATTTATTATTTAGGTTATATAGGTTTAATGGTTTATGTATTTAAGTGGTTTTGGGGTTAAGGAGTCTAGATATTTAAATGATTAGGCATTTAGTGGCCTATAAGTTTTATTAAAATATTAAAATACTAAAAAAATTATTTTTGTGATTTTTTATTATTTTTGAAGGTTATAACCTTTGAAAATATAATAATTTTTAAATTTTTACAAATGTAAATATAATATTTAGTTATAATAATCTTAATAATTATAAGACATTTAAATTCAATATAAGAAATTTTATTGATAGATATTATAACAATGATCAAAAATTAAATTAATAAACTATTATTAATAAGATTGATAGCAATTAATATATAAATGCCAAACCTATATTGATTCAAAATCAAAGTAAAATATATTACAAAATGATTATTTTTTGTTTTTGAATTTCTACTTCTTTTTATAAGCTTATATTTATTTTTTGATTAAAAATAAATTATTAAAATTATATTTGTCTCACTCTTTATTTATTTTGCAATTAATATTTCTATAAAAAATAAACTAATAAATGATTAAAATGAATATTTAAAATTATTATGGATACAAATTAAAATGAGATTTATGATTTATTATATATGGTATACCAGTTTAATAGATTGATTATTTAGATGTTATGTCATTTAAGAGTTTTGCAATTTGTGTTTTTAGGCATTTAGTGGTTTATAGTTTGTATTTATATAATAAAAATAACAATTTTTTTTTTGATTTTATCTGATTTTCAAAGGTTATAACCTTTGAAAATAAAATAATTTTTAAAATTTTTTGAAATGTGAATACCATGTAAATTTTTATACATCTTACTAATTCTATATCATATAAATTCAATATAAACAATTTTAATGATATATAGTATTATAATGATCAAAAATTAAATTAACAAACTATTATTAATAATATAAATATTAATTAAAATATATTTACATAACACAAAATGATTCAAAATCAAATCAAAATATATTACTTAATAATAATATTTAATTTTCAAATATTTCCTTCTTTTTATAAGATTATATTTTTTATTGATTAAAATTAAATTATTTAAATAATATTTGTCTCACTCAAAATTTATTTTGTTTTAAATTTTCATAAAAAATTAAACTATATATAATTAAAATGAATATTTAAAATTATAATAAATAGAAATAAAAATGAGATTTATTACTTATTAAGTTGTATATAGCTGTTAAAAGGTTTATGAGGTTACTGATTTAAGTAATTAAGCATTTAATGATCTATAGGTTTTATTTTAAAAATGAAATAACAAAAAATTTATTTTTATTATTTTTTCTATTTTTTAAGGTTATAACCTTTGATAATATAATAATTATATAAATTACTTTTCAAAAGTGAATAAAATATATACTTATAATAATTATAATAATTATATATCTTATAAATTCAATATAAACTATTTTATTGATAGATATTCTAATAATTATCAAAAAATAAATTTAAAATCTAGAATGAATAAGATTGATATTTCTTAAAATATAATATCAAAACCTAAGATGATTTAAAAGCAAAATAAAATATATCACTAAATAATAATTATTTGTTTTAAATTTTTCTGATTTTAATAAGTTTATATATTTTTTGATGAAAAATATTTTTAATAAATTATATTTTTGATTCATAATTTATTTTATAATTAATATTTATATAAAAATAAAAAACTAAACTATCAAATTTATTTTTTAAATTATAATGAAAACAAATAAAAATGAGATTTATTATTTATTATTTAGTGTATACCGATTTAAAGGATTATCTATATAGGGGTAATGAGATTTTGTCGTTTAGTCTATGAAGTGTTTAGGCATTTAGTGGAGTATAGGTTTTATTTAAAAAATGAAATAATAAAAGAAATATTTTTTTTTATTTTTCCACATTTTCAAATATTATAACCTTTGAAAATATATAATTTTAAAATTTTTTTCAAAAGTGAATATAATATTTAGTAATAATAATCATTATATTTATATATCATATAAATTCAATATAAACATTTTTATTGATAAATATTCTAATAATGATCAAAAAATAAATTACAAAATCTTAAATGAATCAAAAGAGAAACAAAATAAATTACTATATAATAATTTTTTGTTTTGAATTTTTTTTTTCTTTTAAAAAGTTTATTTATAGATTTTTGATGAAAAATAATTTATATAAATTATATTTGTTTAACTCATAATTTATTTTGTAATTAATAATTATTTAAAAATATACAAATAATAAATAAAATGAGTTTTATTATTTATTATTTAGGGTATACCGGTTTAATTTAAATTAGATCCATCTAACTAATAAATTATTTTGTAATTAATATTTCTATAATAAAACTAATAAATAATTAAAATATAAATTTAAAATTAAATTGAATAAAAATTAAAATGAAATTTATGATTTATTATTAATGTATACCAGTTTAATTGTTTAAGTATTTAGAGGTTTTGTCATTTAGGAGTTTAGTGATTTATGTTTTTAGGCATTAAGTGGTTTATAGGTTTTATTTAAACAATAAAAAAAAAATTGTAATATTTTTTCATTTTCATAGGTCATAACCTTTGAAAATGTAATAATATTTAAAATTTTTTGAAATGTGAATACAATATTCAGTTATAATAATATTAAAAATTATATATCATATAAATTCAATATAAACAATTTTATTGATAGATATTATAATAATGATCAAAAATTAAATTAATAAACTATTAATAATAAGATAGATATTAATTAAAAAATATTTACAAAACCCAAATTGATTAAAAATCAAAGTAAAATATATTACATAATAATAATTTTTAATTTTTAATTTTTACTTATTATATAAGCGTAAATACTTTTATTGATTAAAAAAAATTATTTAAATTATATTTCTCGCACTCATAATTTATTTTGTAATAAATATTTCTATAGTAATAAACTAATAAATAATTAAAATAAATATTTAAAATTATAATAAATAGAAATAAAAATTAGATTAATTAATTATTAAGTAGTATATAGCGGGTTAATGGTTTATATATTTAGGCATTACGAGGTTTAGGAGTTTACTGATTTAACTGTGTATGCATTTAGTGGTTATAGGTTTTATTTAAAAAATAAATAAACAGAAAATTTATTTTTATAAATTTTTGATAGTTTAAAATGTTATAACCTTTGAAAATATAATAATTTTTAAATTTTTTTCAAAAGTAAATTTAATATTTAGTTATAATAATCATTATATTTATATTTCATATAAATTCAATATAAATAATTTTATTGAAAAATATTCTAATAATGATCAAAAAATAAATTAATACTCTATTATTAATAAGATAGATATCAATTAAAATATAATTATATAACCTAAAATGATTCAGAAGGAGAGCAACATATATTACTATATAATAAATATTTGTTTTTAAATTTTTTCTTCATTTTATAAGTTTATCTATATTTTTTGATGAAAAATAATTTATATAAATTATATTTGTCTAACTCATAATTTATATTGTAATTAATATTTAATAAAAATAAACCAATAAATAATTAAAAAAAAATTTAATTATAATGAAAAAAATAATATTGTGATTTATTATTTATTATTTATTTTTTAGGGTATGATAGTTTAAAAGGATTATCTATTCATGGTTTTTGAGATTTCGGTGATATTAACTTAAGTGTTTAGGCATATAGTAGTTTATATGATTTATTTAAACAATGAAATAATAAAAACATTATTTTTGATATTTTCTCACATTTTCAAAGGTTATAACCTTTGAAAATTTAATAATTTTTAATTTTTTTAAAAATGTGAATATAATATTTAGTAATAATAATCATTATAATTATATATATTAAAAACTAAAAATAAATAATTTTATTGATAATTATGATATCAATTATTAAAAAATAAATTAATATGCTATTATTAATATGATAGATATAAATTAAAATATAATTGCAAAACCTTAAATGATTCAAAATCAAAGTAAAATTTTTTACCAAATAATAATTTTTGATTTTTAGTTTTTGCTTGTTTTTATAAGCTTATATTTCTTTTGATGAAAAATAAATTATTTAAAATATATTTAAAGTTTATGAGTTTAACGTTTTAAGTATTTAGGGGCTTTTGTGTTTAGGAGTTTATAGATTTAAGTGTTTAGTTATTTCGTGGTCTATAACTTTTAATTAAACAAAGATATAACACAAAATTTATTTTTATTTTTCAAAGTTATAACCTTTGAAAATAAAAAAAATTTTAAATTTTTTTTAAATGTAAATATAATATTAAGTTATAATAATCTTAATAAATATAAGGCATTTAAATTCAATATAAATAATCATATTGCTAGATATTATAATAATGATCAATAAATAAATTAATAAACTATTATAAATAAGAATGATATAAATTAAAATATAATTACAAAATCTAAAATTATTCAAAATTAAATTAAAATAAATTAATAAATAATAATATTTTGTTTTAAAAATTTTGCCTCTTTTTATGATTTTATATTTTTTGATTAAAAATAAATTATTTATATTATATCTGTCTCACTAATAATTTATTTTGTAATTAATATTTCTATAAAAACAAACTGATAAATAATTAAAATGAATATTTAAAATTATAATTAATACTAATAAAAATGAGATTTATTATTTATTATTTAAAGTATACTAATTTAAAGACTAATGTATTAATGGGCTTCAGGGTTTAGGCGTTTTGTCATTAAGAATTTAGGTATTTTGTGGTTTATAGATTTTATTAAAAAAATCTAATAACAAAAAATATATTTTTTTATTTTTCTTATTTTCAAATGTTATAACCTTTGAAAACTTAATAATTTTTAAATTTTTTTAAAATATGAAAATATTATTTTGTTATAATAAAAAAATAATTATATATTATGTAAATTCAATATAAATAATTTTTTATAGATATTATGATGACGATAATAAAATTAATTAATAAACTTTTATTAATAAAATAGATATTAAATAAAATTTATTCGCAAAACCTAAAATGATTCAAAATCAAAGTAAAATATATTAATAAGATAGATATTAAATAAAACTATTATTAATAATGATAAAATATATAGGTTTAAAATATTATATATTTAGGAGTTTTGGGATTTAAGAATTTAGTGATTTAAGTGTTTAAGCATTTCGTAGTTTATAGGTTTTATTTAAAAAATAAAATAGAAATTTTTTTGTTGTTATTTGTTCTCATTTTTGAAGAATATAACCTTTGAAACTATAACAATTTTTAAATTTATTTTAAATGTGAATACTATATTTAGTTATGTTAATCTTAATAATTATATATCATGTAGATTTAATATAAACAATTATATTGATATATATTATAATAATGATCATACAAAAGATTAATAAACAATTATTAATAAGATAGATATTGTTTAAAATATATTTACAAAACCTAAAATGATTCAAAAACAAAGTGAAATATTTTACTAAATATTAATTTTAATTATTTAAATTTTTGTATCCATTTATAAGCTAATATATTTTTTGATGAAAAAATAATTATTTATATTATATTTGTCTAACTATTAATTTATTTTTTAAATTATATTTCTATAAAAATTAACTAATAAATAATTAAAATGTAAATTTAAAATTATAATGAATACTAATAAAAATGAGATTTATGATTAATTATTTAGGGTATACCTATTTAATGGTTTATGTTTAATGTAGTTTTGGGGTTAATGAGTTTATTGATTTATATGTTTACACATTTAGGTTTTATTTATTGATTTATAGGTTTTATTTAATCAATGAAATTTCAAAAAAATTATTTTTATTAATTTTCGAGATTTTCAAAGGTTATAACCTTTGAAAATATAATAATTTTTTAATAGTTCTAAAATATGAATACAATACTTAGTTATAATAATCTTAATAATTATATTTGATGTAAATTCAAAATAAAAAATTTTATTAATATATATTATTTTGATGATAAAAAATAAATTAATAACCTATTTTTAATAAGACAGATATTAATTAAAATATATTTGCAGAACCCAAAATAATTCAAAATCAAAGTAAATTATATTACTAATTATAATTTTAAATTTTTGAAATTTTGTTTATTTTTATAAGCTTATATTTAAAAAAAAAATTATTTATTTAAATTATATATGTCTCACTCATTATTTATTTTTAATTAATATTTCTATAAAAATAAACTAAAAAAATAATTAAAATGAATATTTAAAATTATAATGAATACAAATAA
Organism: Sapria himalayana; assembly: GCA_029783825.1. Taxonomy (NCBI): domain Eukaryota; kingdom Viridiplantae; phylum Streptophyta; class Magnoliopsida; order Malpighiales; family Rafflesiaceae; genus Sapria; species Sapria himalayana. The sequence continues at coordinate 127,706 of JAREIK010005795.1, read as the reverse complement.
AAATGAGATTTATTATTTATTTTTTAGGTTATATAGGGTTAATGGTTTAAGTATTTAGGGGGTTTAGGAGTCTAGAGATTTAAATGTTTAGGCATTTAGTGGTTTATAAGTTTTATTTAAATAATAAAATAATAAAAAATTATTATTGTGAATTTTTTATCATTTTTGACCTTTGAAAATATAATAATTTTTAAATTTTTTTCAAATGTAAATATAATATTTAGTTATAATAACTTAATAATTATAAGACATTTTAATTGAATATAAGTAATTTTATTATTCGATATTATAAAATGATCAAATAATAAATTAATAAACTATTATTAATAAGATTGATCACAATTAAAATATAATTGCAAAACCTATATATAATGATTCAAAATCAAATTAAAATATATTACTAAATAATAATTTTTTGTTTTTAAATATTTACTTCTTTATATAAGCATTTAATGATCTATAGGTTTTATTTAAAAAATAAAATAACAAAATAATTTTTTTTATTTTTTTTTAATTTATTAAGGTTATAACCTTTGAAAATATTATAATTTTTTAATTTTTTTCAAAAGTGAATATAATATTTAGTTATAATAATCATTATATTTATATATCATATAAATTCAATATAACCAATTTTATTGATAAATATTCAAAAAATGATCAAAGAATAAATAAATAATCCATTATTAATAAAATACATATCATTTAAAATATAATTATAAAACCTAAAATAATTCAAAAGCAAAGCAAAATATATTACAATATAATAATTGTTTGTTTTGAATTTTTTTTTATTTTAAAAAGCTTATCTATATTTTTGATTAAAAAAATTTATATAAATTATATTTGTCTAACTCATAATTTATTTTGTGATTAATATTTATATAAAAATAAACAAATAAATAATTAAAATGAATATTTAAAATTATAATGAAAAAAAAATAAGATTTATTAATTATTATTTAGGGTATACCAGTTTAATTTTAATTATATCTGTCTCACTAATAATTTATTTTGTAATTAATATTTCTATAAAAATAAACTGATAAATAATTACAATAAAAATTTTAAATTATACTGAATAAAAATTAAATTGAGATTTATGATTTATTATTAATGTATACCAATTTAATGGTTTAAGTATTTAGATGTTTTGTCATTTGAAAATTAACGAAATATGATTTTAGGCATTTAGTGGTTTATAGGTTTTATTTAAACAATAAAATAATAAAAAAAAATTATAATTTTTTCTAATTTTCATAGGTTATAACCTTTGAAAATATAATAATATTTAAAATTTTTTTAAATGTAAATATAATGTTTTAGTTATAAAATATTAATAATTATATATCATATAAATTCAATATAAAAACTTTTATGGATAGATATTATAATAATGATCAAAAATTAAATTATTAATAAAAAGATAGAATTTAATTAAAAAATTTTTACAAAACCCAAATTGATTAAAAATTAAAGTAAAATATATTACTGATAATAATTTTAAATTTTTAAATTTTTACTTCTTTTATAAGCGTATATATATTTTTTCATCAAAAATAAATTATTTAAATTATATTTGTTGCACTCATAATTTATTTTGTAATAAATATTTCTATAAAAATAAACTAATAAATAATTAAAATGAATATATAAAATTATAATAAATCGAAATAAAAATTAGATTTATTATTTATAATGTATTATATATCGGTTTAATGGTTACTGTATTTAGGTTTTACGGGGTCTAGGATTTTACTTATTTAATTGTGTATGCATTTAGTAGTTTATAGGTTTTATTTAAAAAATAAAAAAACAAAAAATTTATTTTTATTATTTTTTGATATTTTCAAAGGTTATAACCTTAGAAAATATAATAATTTTTAAAATTTTTTCAAGAGTGAATTCATTATTTAGTTATAATAATCATTATATTTATATATCATATATATTCGAGTATTAATATAAATATTTTCAATATAAACTATTTTATTAATAAATATTTTAATAATGATCAAAAAATAAATTAATAATCTATTATTAATATGATAGATATCATTTTTAATATAATTACAAAACATAAAATGATTCAAAAGCAAAGTAAAATATCTTACTATATAATAATAATCTATTATTAATATGATAGATATTTTGCTTTGCAAAGCAAAGCAAAGCAAAATATATTACTATATTGATAAATATATTACTATATAATATATTACTATATAATAAGCGTACAAATACAAGTAAAATCAACTGCCATTCCCGGACTTCAAAGTTGGCATTAAGCCATTATGCACACTACTTCCTTTCCATTTGGATTCGTCCAAGCCTTTTGGAGGAACCTAAATGATGCACCATATTAAAACTATGCAAATATAAGATTGTGCATGTGTGTGGCATGCAGCATCAAGCGTTTGCCTATGACATTGCTATGCAATGGAATACATGTAAAACTGAATACCCATAAATCCAAAAGTCCATATCTACGGCACTTTTTCAATTCATTCCTGCTTCTGAATTCAACATTCTTTTGCTCCAATGATCCTCAAAAGAGTATCTCTTGGGTTAGAATGCTTCCTTCCCGAGCTCCAAGAAATGGTTGTATGTTGCACCGACAAATATCAAAAAATACGCATGATCGATGTGCATGTGTGATGAGGTCCATCTCATAGTCTAATTATCTATGCGTACAACCAAACTAGAATACAAGTAAATTACAAAATGCTATAAAGATTGGTCTTCTGCTCACGGAAATGTAGCATCGCCTAATGTTTATTTACAAAATGCATTAGTGGGCCCCACATCGAGATACTGATCGGTCCAGTTGCCCTCATTGCATGCTACATAGAGAACATACAAGATTGTGTGTGTGAGTATGTCATGATCCGTCTCTACAAGTACATGGTGCATACAAAGTCCAAAATTCAAATAAGACTACAAACATAAACTACAAGTTTGAATCTTTTGCTCCGGTGTGGCTGGTCTGGACTCCATTTCTTACTGGCCCTGCTTGGCGATGCTTCCGATTTTGATGGCTCTCCAATTAATCATGGATTACCCACTATTCCTATTGGGCAACGGTTGGGTGGCCCTCTATGCTAGTGGGACCAACTCCTAGCTACTCCTGGGTTTACTCCCAACCACTTTGCTCAGTCTCATCAGTTGTCTGAATGTTATCATTTTGGCTTGCTAGTGGTGCCCTCTACAAGCTGTTGGCCCATACTTTTGGCTACTTCTAGGACATGCTGTGCCCTCTAAATGCTACACTAAAATGGACAAGAATATGTGCACGTGTGTACTGTGGTCCTACGCTATGTGGGTGTGGTGCAGTAATATCAGGGTTTAGGAGTTTAGTAATTTAAGTATTTATGTCTTTTGTGGTTTATAGATTATATTTAAATAATTAAATAACAAAAAAATTATTTTTATGATTTTTTCTCATTTTAAAGGTTATAACCATTGAAAATATTATAATTTTTAATATTTTTCAAATGTTAATACAATATTTAATTATAATAATCATAAAAATTAAATATCATGTAAATTCAATATAAATAATTTTATTGATTGATATTATAATATTGATCATAAAATAGATTAATAAACTATTATTAATAAGATAGATATTAATTAAAATATATTTGCAAAACCTAAAACGATTCGAAATCAAAGTAAAATATATTACTAAATAATAATTTTTTATTTTAAAATTTTTGATTCTTTTTATCAACTTATAAATTTTTTTATTGAAGATAAATTATTAACATTATATTTCTCTCATTCATAATTTTATTTTGCAATTAATATTTCTATAAAAATAAACTAATAAATAATTAAAATGAATATTGAAATTATAATGAATACAAGTAAAAATGAGATTTATGATTAATTATTTAGGGTATACCGGTTTAATGGTTTAAGTATTTAGGAGTTTAGAAGTTTTTTGATTTAAGTGTTTAGAAATTTAGTAGTTTATATGTTTTATTTAAATAATGAAATAACAAAAAAATTATTATTCAAATTTTTATTAATTTTGAAGGTTATAACCTTATAAATATAATAATTTTTAAATTTTTTTCAAATGTGAATACAATATTTAGTTATAATAAACTTAATAATTATATATCATATATTTTAAAAATAAACAATTTTATTTATAGATATTAATAAACTAAATATAAATATAAATATAATAATGATCAAAAAATAAATTAATAAACTATTATTTATTGATAGATATTTATATATTATTTATAAATACTTAAACCTTTAAAGATAGTTTAAATGTTTAAGTTTTTAAAGGTTTTGTGGTTTAGTGGTTTAGGAGTTTAATGATTTAAGCGTTCAGGCATTTAGTAGTTTATAGGTTTTATATAAACAATAAAATAACAAAAAATTTATGTTTTTGATTTTATCTCATTTTCAAAGATGATAACCATTAAAAATATAATAATTTTTAAATTATTTTCAATGTAAATATAATATTTAGTTATTATAATCTTTATAATTATATATCATCTAAATTCAATATAAACAATTTTATTGATAAATATTCTTATAATGATCAAAAAATAAATTAATAATTTATTATTAATAAGATAGATATCAATTAAAATATAATTACAAAACCTAAAATGATTTAGAAGCAAAGACAAAATATATTACTAAATAATAATTCTTCTTATATATAGGAGTAGGTGAAGGTTTTCACTTTCCCCTTTCTATCCTAATTTTCTCTGCACGAAGTGGTACCTGTCATTATGATCCATTTGCCAGAATATATGGGTCCTTTCTGTGGAAACCTCCATTTACAATCGTCAGTTGTTTGATTGTTTTGATGCTTCTCACAGCTGCTCTTTTCACCCAACAATGATGACCAACCTCTGATCGAACCTCAAGAGATGTCCTTTACCCTCATTTGCAGCATTTTGATCAAAAGGCGAAAGAAGTCGATCCACAAGCCCAACCACGCCGACCTTTGTACGAATACTCTTTGAAAGTCTTAGCCTCCTCGGACCAAGATAAAAAATTGACGCATGAACTTGGTTACTGGTTTTACCTGTTGGCAAGTAAAGTAAGGAAAGGTCTATTCATTTGTCCAGAAAGACATTTTCGGCCTATACTATATATAGATTTTCCCAGGGGTTGGGCTCATGTTGTGTTGCGATTTGGTTCAGAGCTAGAGTCGGCTTTTCTTCCTATTCAAGCAGAGACTCTGACAACATTCATTCATACATATACCAGTTGGTATACAAAAAAGATATGGGATAATCCATTCATTGTTACGATTGTCGCACAGTCATCTGGTTCCTTACATCAAGGGGTAGGACGGTGCCTAAGCCTTTTTAAACTAATCGAATAGTGGGTGGGGGTTTGACTAAAGCTAAAGCCCTTTTTTACATCTTCGAACTTCAAGGCCCGTGAAAAGCTTATTTTAATTCCATCAAACTTTTTAAAGGATATCGATGAGAAAGAGAATCCATCTATTCTATTTACCACACCACAGTGGAATGCCCGATTCCTACAAACAAAGAGCCAAATCAATTTCGCTTCTTCATGTGATTCTTTCCTAGGGATTTTTGGAGAAATGCAAGACCTCTCTCATAGCTGAGAACAAGGGATTCTAAGATAAAGCCTCTTTGTTCTTTGATCATTTTCTCGAATCATGCATTGAATTCCTAGCCAGGAGCTCCATTCTTCCGTATCTCGGTTAGTACGAAAGGGTGCAGCCCTAACTGGTAAAAGGAGTCTTGGTTCTGCTATCACAGGGTGCTTCTACTGCCTCTTGGTTATCCATAGCATTTCAATCAGGTTTCCCCAAGCAATTGGAGAAGAATCTGCTTCTGTCCTCATCGATTCAAAATCTATAGAAAAAGAAGATTGTCTTCTGTCTTTTTCTTTTAGGTCTTTGGGTGTGCATGCTATCCATATCCCTTGGTCCGTATAAAAGGATAAATTTGATCCCAAGTCGGCTTTATTAGCGTTAGCTGAGGCCTCTCTTGTTGAATCTGGTCTGGAAAGTCCCTACTCTGCCCCGGATGATTCGACATCTCTTTTTTCCTACTATCCTATCCTTCTTCTTCTCTCTATTCCCTAAGCCTCTAATGTTCCAGGAGAAGTTTCTTCATAAGAAAACCGGTTCATCCGCAACTACAAGCTCTAGGGGAAATTTCGATGTATCAGTCAAAATGGCTAATTGTTGGTGAGGGGGTTTCCATAACGATGAGCGAAGAAATATTACACAAATAAATGGTATACGGGCCTGAGGGGCATTCAATCTCTTCTTTTGGAACTAGTAATTAAAATTAAGTTTAGGGAAAGAAGTCTGATTGAATCAATCATAGCTGATATGATCACTCATAAACCAAGAGCTCCAACCGGACTAGCGGCCTTAATACACTTGCAGTTAGATACGGAAGACAAACGAATAGCCTAACAAACCAAACCACTACTTTAGCTTTTGTGGATTGTCATTACATTGAATAAGTACTCAAGGACTTAGTTTGAAGAGGTCTTATTGACTCTCGCCGTATGAATCTGAGGAGGACTGCTCACCTACGTAAAGACATCAAAATAGTTCGACGTTCGAGTCATGTCCGTTTGTTCCAAGCTCTGTCAGACTGACTCAGAAGTACTTTGTTTTGAAAATTGTTTTTCTTTTAAAAAGTGTATCTATAAATTTTGATGAAAAATAATATATAAAAATTATTTTTGTCTAGATCAAATTATTTTGTAATTAATATTTATATATAAATAAACAAATAAATAATTAAAATGAATATTTAAAATTATAATGGAAAAAATGAGATTTATTATTTATTATTTAGGGATATTATTTTAATTTAAATTAGATCTGTCTAACTAATAATTTATTTTGTAATTAATATTTCTATATAAATAAACTGATAAATAATTAAAATAAAAATTTAAAATTATACTGAATAAAAATTAAAATGAGATTTATGAATTATTATTAATGTTTACATGTTTAATGGTTTAAGTATTAGAGGTTTTATCGTTTAAAAGATTATCGAATTATGTTTTTAGGAATTTAGTGGTTTATAGGTTTTATTTAAACAATGAAATAACAAAAAAAAAGATATTTTTGATTTTTTGTCACATTTTCAAAGGTTATAACCTTTGAAAATATAATAATTTTAAATTTTTTTAAAAGTGTGAATACAATATTTAGTAATAATAATAATTATAATTATATATAATATAAACTAAATATAAACAATTTTATTGATAGATATGATATCAATAATCAAAAAATAAATTAATATGATATTATTAATATGATAGATATAAATTAAAATATAATTAAAAACCCTAAAATGATTCAAAAACAATGTAAAATTTATTACTAAATAATAATATTTGTTTTTAGTTTTTTGTTCTTTTTATAAGCTTATATTTTTTTGATGAAAAATAAATTATTTATATTATATTTTATCACTAATAATTTATTTTGTAATTAATATTTCAATATATTATTTAAATTATATTTAAGGTTTACGAGTTTAAAGGTTTAAGTATTTAAGGGCATCGGGGTTTAGGTGTTTAGAGATTTATGTGTTCAGGCATTTAATGGTTTATAAGTTTTATTTAAACAATGATATAACAAAAAATTTATTTTTGTTATTTTTTATCATTTTTGAAGGTTATAACCTTTGAAAATATAACAATTTTTCAATTTTTTTTATGTGTGAATACTATATTTAGTTATGATAATCTTAATAATTATATATCATGTAAATTCAATATAAACAATTATATTGATAGATATTATATTAATGATCAAAAAATAAATTAATAAACTATTATTAATAAGAAAGATTTTATTTAAATATATTTGCAAAAAGTAAATTTATTCAAAATCAAAATAAAATATATTACTAAATAATAATTTATTTGATGTTTTGCTTCTTTTAATAAGTTTATGTTTTTTTTATCAAAAGTAAATTATTTAAATTATATTTGTCTTCCTCATAATTTATTTTTAATGTATAATTCTATAAAAATAAACTAATAAATAATTAAAATGAATATTTAAAACTATAATGAATACAAATAAAATAGAGATTTATTATTTATTATTAAGGATATACTAGTTTAATAGTTTAAGTATTTAGGTGTTCTGAAGTTTAGTGATTTAAGTGATTAGGCCTTTAGTGATTTATAGATTTTATTTAATGAATGAAAAAATAAAAAATTAAATTTTTTGATTTTTTTAAATTTTGAAGGTTATAACCTTTGAAATTATAATAATTTTTAATTTTTTTTAAATGTGAATATAATATTTAGTAATAATAATCTTAATAATTATATATAATGTAAACTCAATATAAATAATTTTATTAATAGATATTATAATAATTATCAATAAAAAATTAATAAACTATCATTAATAAGAATGATATAAATTAAAATATAATTGCAAAATCTAAAATGATTCAAAATGAAAATAAAATATATTACTAAATAATTAATTTTTGTTTTTAAAATTTTGCTTCTTTTTATAATCATATTTATTTTTTTGATGAAAAATAAATTATTTAAATTAGAATTGTCTCACTAATAATTTATTTTGTAATTAATATTTATATAAAAATAAACTATTAAATAACTAAAATAAAAATTTAAAATTATACTTAATAAAAATTAAATTGAGATTTATGATTTTTTATTAATGTACACCTGTTAAATAGTTTAAGTATTTATAGTTTTTGTCATTTAGGAGTTTAGCAAATTATGTTTTTATGCATTAAGTGGTTTATAGGTTTTATTTAAACAATAAAATAACAAAAAAAAGTTGTAATTTTATCTCATTTTCATAGGTGTACTTAAAAATTTGTAATTTGTAAGAGTTATAACATTTGAAAATATAATAATATTTAATATTTTTTGAAACATGAATACAATATTTAGTTATAATAATATTAATAATTATATATCATATAAATTCAATATAAATAATTTTATTGATAGATAATATAATAATGTTCAAATTTAAATTAATAAACTACTAATAAAAAGATTGATATTAATTAAAAAATATTTACAAAACCCAAATTGATTTAAAATTAAAGTAAAATATATTACTGGATAATAATTTTTAATTTTTAAATTTTTACTTCTTTTATAAGCATATATATTTTTTGATTAAAAATAAATTAATTAAATTATATATGTCGTTCTCATAGTTTAATTTGTAATAAATATTTCTATAAAAATAAACTAATAGATAATTAAAATGAATATTTAAAATTATAATAAATAGAAATAAAAATTAGATTTATTAATTATTAAGAAGTATATAGCGGTTTAATGGTTTATGTATTTAGGCATTATGAGGTTTAGGAGTTTACTGATTTTTCTGTGTATGCATTTAGTGGTTTATAAGTTTTATTAAAAAAATAAAATAATAAAAAATTTATTTTTATTATTTTTTGATATTTTCAAAGGTTATAACCTTTGAAAATATAATAATTTTTAAATTTTTTTTAAATGTGAATACAAAATTTAGTTATAATAATCATTATATCTATATATCATATAAATTCAATATAAACAATATTATTGATAAATATTCTAATAATGATCAAAAAATAAATTAAAAATCTTTTATTAATAAGAAAGACATCAATTAAAATATAATTACAAAAGCTATAATGATTTAGAAGCAAAGCAAATTATATTACTATATAATAATTTTTTGTTTATAATTTTTTTTTCTTTTAATAAGTTTATCTATATTTTTTTGATGAAAAATAATTTACATAAATTATATTTTCCCAACTAATAATTTATTTTTTAATTAATATTTATATAAAAATAAACTAATAAATAATTAAAATGAATATTTAAAATTATATTGAAAAAAAATGAGATTTATTCTTTATTATTTAAGGTATACCAGTTTAATTTAAATTATCTGTCTCACTAATAATTTATTTTGTAATTAATATTTCAATAAAATAACACTTAAATCTATAAACTCTTAAACACAAAAGCCCCTAAACACTTAAAACTTTAAACTCGTAAACCTTAAATATAATTTAAATAGTTTATTTTTCATCAAAAAAAAATATAAGCTTATAAAAAGAAGTAAAAACTAAAAAAACAAAAATTATTATTTGGTAATAAATTTTACTTTGATTTTGAATAATTTTAGGTTTTGCAATTATCTTTTAATTTATATATATCATATTAATAATAGCATATTAATTTATTTTTTGATTATTTATATCATATCTATTAATAAAATTGTTAATATTTAGTTTATATTATATATAATTTTAATGATTCTTATTACTAAATATTGTATTCACATATTTAAAAAAATTTAAAATTATTATATTTTCAAATGTTATAACCTTTGAAAATGTTAGAAAATATCAAAAATAATTTTTTTGTTATTTCAGTGTTTTAATAAATCGTATAAACTACTAAATGACTAAACACTTAAGTCAATAACTCCAAAATCTCAAAAACCCTAAATAGATAATCCTTTTAAACTGGTAAACCCTAAATAATAAATAATAAATCTCAATATTATTTTTTTCATTATAATTTAAAATTTTAATTTTAATTATTTATTCGTTTATTTTTATAAAATATTAATTACAATATAAATAATGAGTTACACAAATATAATTTATGTAAATTATTTTTTATCAAAAAATATAGATAAACTTATAAAAAGAAAAAAAAATTTCATAACAAAAATTTATTATATAGTAATATATTTTACTTTCCTTCTGATTCATTTTAGGTTTTGTAATTATATTTTAATTCATATCTATCTTAATAAATTATAGATTATTAATTTATTTTTTGATCATTATTAGAATATTTATCAATAAAATAATTTATATAAAATATATATGAAATATAAATATAATAATTATTATAAATAAAAATTGAATTCACTTTTGAAAAAAAATTAAAAATTATTATATTTTCAAAGGTTATAACATTTGAAAATATCAAAAAATAATAAAAATAAATTTTTTGTTTATTTATTTTTTAAATAAAATTTATAAGCACTAAATGCATACATAGTTAAATCAGTAAACTCCTAAACCTCGTAATGCCTAAATACATAAACCTTTAAACTGCTATATACTACTTAATAATTAATAAATCTAATTTTTATTTCTATTTATTTTAATTTTAAATATTTATTTTAATTATTTATTAGTTTATTTCTAAAGAAATATTTATTACAAAATAAATTATAAGTGTGAGAAATATAATTTAAATAATTTATTTTTAATCAATAAAAGTATTTACGCTTATAAAATAAGTAAAAATTTAAAAAATAAAAATTATTATAAAGTAATATATTTTACTTTAATTTTGAATCAATTCGGGATTTGTAAATAATTTATAATTAATATCTATCTTATTATTAATTGTTTATTAATTTAATTTTTCATCATTATTATAATATCTATCAATAAAATTGTTTATATTGAATTTATATCATATATAATTATTAATATTATCATAACTAAATATTATATTCACATTTCATAAAATGTTAAATATTATTATATTTTCAACGGTTATAACCTATGAAAATTAGAAAAAATTACAAATGTTTTTTATTATTTTATTGTTTAAATAAAACCTATAAACTGATAAATACCTAAAAACATAAATCACTAAACTCCTAATTGACAAAACCTCTAAATACTTAAAAAATTAAACTGGTATACATTAATAATAATTCATAAATTTTATTTTAATTTTTATTCAGTTTAATTTTAAATTATTATTTTAATTATTCATCAGTTTATTTTTAAAGAAATATTAATTACAAAATAAATTATTAGTTAGAAAGATCTAATTTAAATTAAACTGATATACCCTAAATAATAAATAATAAAACTTATTTTTTTTTCATTATATTTTAAATATTCATTTTAATTATTTATTTGTATATTTTTATATAAATATTAATTACAAAATAAATTATGAGTTAAACAAATATAATTTATATAAATTATTTTTCATCAAAAAAAAATATAGATAAATTTTTAAAAACAAATTTCAAAACAAATACTCATTATATAGTAATATATTTTGCTTAGCTTCTGAATCATTTAAATACTTGTAATTATATTTTAAATGATATATATCTTATTAATAATAGATTATTAATTTATTTTTTGATGATTATTAGAATATTTATCAATAAAAATGTTTATATTGAATTTATATGATAAATAAATATAATGATTATAATTATTAAATATTATATTCACTTTTGAAAAAAATTTTAAAATTATTATATTTTCAAAGGTTATAACATTTGAAAATGGGAAAAAAATAAAAAGAATATTTTTTTTTATTATTTCATTGTTTAAATAAAACCTATACACCACTAAATGCCGAAACACTTAAATCACTAAACTACAAAATCCTGATACCTTTATATAGATAATCTTTTAAACCGGTATACAATAAATAATAATTAATAAATATCATTTTTATTTTTTTCATTATAATTTAAAAAAATCATATTGATTTTAGTTTTTTATTTGTATATCTGTATTAATTATAAAATAAATTATGAGTTAAAAATATAATTTATAAAAATTATTTTTCATCAAAAAATAGATAAGCTTATAAAAAGAATAAAAATTTAAAAACAAATAATTATTATTTAGTAATATATTTTGCTTTGCATTTGAATCATTTTAGGTTTTGATATTATATTTTAAGTAATATCAATCTTATTCATAATAGATTTTTAATTTATTTTTTGATAATTATTAGAATATCTATCAATAAAATTGTTTATATTGAGTTTATATGATATATAATTATTATGATTATTATAAATAAATTTTGTTTTCACTTTTGAAAAAAATTTAAAAATTATTATATTTTCAAAAGTTATAACCATAAAAAAGGAGAAAAAATAATAAAAATAAATTATTTGTTATTTCATATTTTAAAAATAACCTATAGATCAATAAATGATTACTTACTTAAATTAGTAAGTTTATAACCCCCAAAACCACTAGATACATAAACCTTTTAAAATCTATATTCTACTTATAAAATAATAAATCTCATTTATATTTCTATTTATTATAATTTTAAATATTCATTTTAATTATTTATAGTTAAATTTTTTAGAAAAATTAATTCAAAATAAATTTCAAATGAGACAAATAATATCTAAATAATTTATATTTAATCAAAAAAAATATATAAGCTTAAAAAAAGAAAGAAAAATTTAAAAATTAAATATTATTTTTTAGTAATATATTTTGATTTGATTTTGTATAATTTTGTGTTATGTAAATATATTTTAATAAATATTTAGATTTTTAATATTAGTTTGTTAATTTAATTTTTGATCATTATTATAATATCTATCATTAAAATTGTTAATATTTAATTTATATGATATATAATTAGTAAGATTAATATAATTATACAAGGTATTCACATTTCAAAAAATTTTAAAAATTATTTTCTTTTCAAAATTATAACCTTTGAAAATCAGAAAAAATAAAAAAATTTCCTATTTAATTTTATTATAAAAATAAAACCTATAAACCACTAAATGCCTAAAAACATAAACTGCTAAACTTCTAAATGACAAAACTATTATATAATTTTACCATTATACCGGTATACTATATATAATAAATAATAAATCTCATTTTTATTAGTATTCATTATAATTTTAAACATACATCTTAATTATTTATTAGTTTATTTTTATAGATATATAAATTAAAAAATAAATTATTAGTGAGACAAATATAATTTAAACAATTTATTTTTCATCAAAAAATATATAAGCATATAAATGGATACATAAATTTAAAAATTTAAAATTAATATTTAGTAAAATATTTCACTTTGATTTTGAATCATTTTAGGTTTTGCAAATATATTTAAAACAATATTTATCTTATTAATAATTGTTTATTATTTTTTTATGATCATTATTATAATATATACCAATAAAATAATTTATATTGAATTTATATGATATATAATTATTATGATTTTTTAACTTCATATTGTATTCACTTTTCGAAAAAAAAATTAAAAATTATTATATTTTCAAAGGTTATAACCTTCAAAAATGAGAAAACATAACAAAAATACTTTTTTTTATTTTATTTTTTAAATAAAACCTATAAAGCACTAAATGAATAAATACTAAAATGACTAAACTTCTAATCCCCGAAGCTCATAAATACTCAAAACATTAAATTAGTATGTCTAAATAAAAAATCATAATTCTCATTTTTATTAGTATTCATTATAATTTTAAATATTCATTTTAATTATTTATCAGTTTATTTTTATAGAAATATTAATTACAAAATAAATGATTAGTGAGACAGATATAATTTTAAAAATTTATTTTTCAATAAAAAAATATATATGCTTATAAAACGAGGCAATATTTTAAAAATAAAAAATTATTTTCTATTAATATATCTTATTTTGATTTTCAATCATTTCAAATTTTACAATTAGATTTTAATTTATATCATTCTTATTAATATTAGTTTATTAATTAATTTATTGATCATTATTATAATATTTATTAATAAAATTATTTATATTTAGTTTACATTATATAAAATTATTAAGATTATTATAACTAAATATTATATTCACAATTAAAAAAAAATTAAAAATTATTATATTTTCAAAGGTTATAATAACCTTCAAAAATTAAATAAATCAAAAAATTAATTTATTTTTTCATTCTTTAAATAAAGACTATAAATCACTATAGGTTAAACAATAAATCACTAAACTCCTAAATCACAAAACACCTAAATGCTTAAAACATTAAACTGGTATATCCTGAATAATATATAATAAATCTCAATTTTATTTATATTCATTATAATTTTAAATATTCATTTTAAATATTTAGTAGTTTATTATTATAGAATTATAAATTACAAAATAAATTATGAGTAGGACAAATATAATTTAAATAATCTATTTTTAAAAACAAAAATATAAACTTATAAAAAAATCAAAACATTAAAAAAAATTATTATTTAGTAATATATTTTACTTAGATTTGAATAAATTTAGATTTTGAAAATATATTTTAAATAATATCTATCTTATTAATAATAGTTTATTAAATTTTTTTTTGATCAATATTATAATATCTAGCAATGTAATTATTTATATTGAATTTAAATGACTTATAATTATTAAGATAATTATAACTTAATATTATATTTACATTTGAAAAAAATTTAAAAATTATTATATTTTCAAATGTTATAAACTTTGAAATGTGAAAAAATATCAAAAATATTTTTTTGATATTTCATTGTTTCAATAAAACCTATAAACCACTAAATGCCTAAAAACATAAATAACTAAACTTCTAAATAACAAAACCTCTAAATACTTAAACCATTAAACTGGTATACATTAATAATAATTCATAAATCTTATTTTAATTTTTATTCTGTATAATTTTAAATTTTTATTTTAATTATTTAACAGTTTATTTTTTTAGAAATATTAATTACAGAATAAATTATTAGTAAGAAATATATAATTAAAATTAAACTAGTATACCCTAAATAATAAAGAATAGATAACATTTTTTTCATTATAATTTTAAATATTCATTTTAATATTTATTTGTTACTTTTTATATAAATATTAATTACAAAATAAATTATGAGTTAGACAAATATAATTTATATAAATTATTTTTCATCAAAAAAATATTGATAAACTTTTTAAAAGAAAAAAAAATTTAAAAACAAAAAATTATTATATAGTAATTTATTTTGCTTTTCTTCTTAATCATTTTTGGTTTTGTAATTATATTTTAATTGATATCTATCTTATTAATAATAGATTATTATTTTATTTTTTAATAATTATTAGAATATTTATAAATAAAATTATTTATATTGAATTTATATGAAATATAAATATTATGATTATTATAACTAAATATTAAATTCATTTTTGAAAAAAATTTGAAAATTATTATATTTTCAAAGGTTATAACCTTTGAAAATATCAAAAAATATTAAAAATAATTTTTTTTTTATTTTTTTTTAAATAAAAACTATAAACCACTAAATGCATACACAGTTAAATCAATAAACTTTTAAACCTCGTAATGCCTAAATACATAAAGCATTAAACTGCAATATACTACTTAATAATTAATAATTCTAATTTTTATTTCTATTTATTATAATTTTAAATATTCATTTTAATTATTTATTAGTTTATTTTTATAGAAAAATTTATTACAAAAAAAAGTATGAGTGCGCCAAATATAATTTAATTAATTTATTTTTAATTAAAAAATATATACACTTATAAAAGAAGTAAAAATTTAAAAATTAAAAATTATTATCCAGTAATATAATTTACTTTAATTTTGAATCAATTTTGGCTTTCTAAATATTTTTTATTTAATATCTATCTTTTTATTAATAGTTTATTAATTTAATTTTTGATCATTATTATATTATCAACCAATAAAATTGTTTATATTGAATTTATATGATATATAATAATTAATATTATTATAACTAAATATTGTATTCACATATCAAAAAATTGTAAATATTATTATATTTTCAAAGGTTATAACCTATGAAAATGATAACAAATTATAGAAATTTTTTTGTTATATTATTTTTTTATATAAAACCTATAAACCACTAAAAGCCTAAAAACATAAATTACTAAACTCCTAACGACAAAACCTCTAAATACTTAAACCATTAAACTGGTATACATTAATAATAAATCTTAAATATCATTTTAATTTTTATTCAGTATAATTTTAAATTTTTATTTTAATTATTTATCAGTTTATTTTTATAGAAATATTAATTATAAAATAAATTATTAGAGCGATAGATCTAATTTAAATTAAACCACTATCCCTAAATAATAAATAATAAAGCTTATTTTTTTTTCATTATAATTTTAAATATTCATTTTAAATATTTATTTGTTTATTTATATATATATATATTAATTACAAAATAAATTGTGTTAGACAGATATAATTTATATATATTATTTTTCATCAAAAAATTATAGATAAACTTTTAAAAAAAAAAATTTTCAAAACAAAAAATTATTATATATTTATATATTTTGCTTTGCTTCTGAATCATTTTAGGTTTTGTAATTATATTTTAATTGATATCTATCTAATAAATAATAGATTATTGATTTATTTTTTGATCTTTATTAGAATATTTATCAATAAAATTGTTTATATTGAATTTACATGATATATAATTATAAGAATTATTATAACTAAATATTATATTTACATTTAAAAATTATTATGTTTTTAAAGGTTATTATCTTTGAAAATGAGATAAATCACAAAAATAAATTTTTTGTTATTTTATTTTTTATATAAAACCTATAAACTACTAAATGACTGAATGCTTAAATCATTAAACTTATAAACCCCAAAACCCCAAAACCCTTAAATACCTAAACATTTAAACCATCTTTAAAGGTTTATGTATTTATAAATAATACATAAATATCTATCAATAAATAATAGTTTATTAATTTATTTTTTGATCATTATTATATTTATATTTAGATTTAGTTTTTTAATATCTATCAGTAAAATTGTTTATTTTTAATTTACATGATATATAATTATTAAGTTTATTATAACTAACTATAGTATTCACATTTGAAAAAAATTTAAAAATTATTATATTTATAAAGGTTATAACATTCAAAATTGATAAAATATTTGAAAAATAATTTTTCTGTTATTTCATTATTTAAATAAAACATATAAACTACTAAATGCCTAAACACGTAAATAACTAAACTCCTAAACTCCTAAATACTTAAACCATTAAACCGGTATACCCGAAATAATTAATAATAAATCTCATTTTTATTTGTATTCATTATAATTTCAATATTCATTTTAATTTTTTATTAGTTTATTTTTATAGAAATATTAATTGCAAAATAAAATTATGAATGAGACAAATATAATTTAATTAATTTATCTTCATCAAAAAAATTTATAAGCTTATAAAAAGACTCAAAAATTTAAAAATAAAAAATTATTATTTAGTAACATATTTACTTTGATTTTGAATTGTTTTAGGTTTAGCAAATATATTTTAATTAATAACTATCTTATTAATAATAATTTATTAATCTATTTTCTGATCAGTATTATAATATCGATCAATAAAATTATTTAATTTGAATTTACATGATATTTAATTTTTATGATTATTATAATTAAATATTGTATTAACATTTGAAAAAAAAAAATTAAAAATTATAATATATTCAATGGTTATAACCTTGAAAATAAGAAAAATTTATAAAAATAATTTTTTTCTTATTTAATTATTTAAATAAAACTGATAAACCACAAAATACCTAAATACTTAAATTACTAAACTTCTAAACCCTGATACTACTGCACCACACACACATAGCGATGGACCACAATACACACGTGCACATATTCTTGTCCATTTTATTGTAGTATTTAGAGGGGCCAGCAAGTCCTGGAAGCAGCCATAAGTATGTGCGACCAGCTTGTAGTGGGCCCCACTAGCAAGCCAGGAAGTTAACATTTAGACAACTGACGAGACCGAGCAATGTGATCGGGAGTAAACCCAAGAGTAGCTAGGAGTGAGTCCCACTAGCCGTATCAAGCAGCATAGAGGGCCACCCTAGCGTCGCCCAATAGGAGTAGGGGGTAATCCATGATTAATTAAAGAGCCGGAAAAATCCGAAGCATCACCAAGTAGGGCCAATAAGCAATGGTCATGATTTATCCTAAACCTTAAACAATAAACTATAACCATAATCCATAAACCCTAAATCCTAAACCTTAAAATCCGAAGCATCACTTTTATTATCAAATGACTATGTGTTAAATTTAAATTAAAATTCACAACTTTTAGGAATGTCACAGATTTATTTTTTTGTATATGTAACACAAAGTAATGACTCAAGGGGTGAGTTATTGATTTAGTCTCTTTCTTGCATTAAATTTTTGTAGCATTAGCAATCGTTATGATTTTATATTTTGTCTCTAGAACTCAAAATCATTTCAATGAGAAATGTCATAACTTGTGTCTGTCTGTTGGACATTTTGTTATGACACTAAGAATGATCATGAATACACATTTAATTACTATAATACTGGGTCACGGTATTGGATATGACCATAGCTTGTGCATTTTACCTTTATATTGCAAAGTCTTTGCACTAGGAAAGATTGTAACTCTGGGCATTCCCCAAGAGCAAAAATCATGACCCTAGAAATAGTTAAAGCTCGAGTACTACACTTTATAACTTTCTATAGCTAAAATTGTTGGGATTGGAAATATCACTATTGCTTTTTCCTTTGATTTGTGACCTCAAGTGTCAATATGCAAGACTAATATTTTGAGTAATGATTAAAACCTTTTATACATTTGAATATGATTCATTTACACCTTTTTGGGTATTTTGATCTTGTATACATAACTCATTTAATATAAAAAGAAAGAAATGAGACTTTTCATATCCACGAGGATATAAAAAAAGGCTTAGACATGCCAATAAAATAATTTTTTTGATTCTTGATTTAAAGAGAGCCCATACTTCTTGCCATGCTGAAACTGCCCTAGTGCTAGTTTGTTCTAATAGGGTATACGGTGGTTATTTTTTTAGAGGTGAATTATGTTTTTAAAAAATTGCTTTGAGTGTGTGTATGAGTTATATTTTAGAAAAAAATACAATAATCAATATAAATAGCATACTCAACAACTAGCTATTTCAACACATAGTGGTACAACTTTGGTTTAGTCTGTTAGCGTACATGAGTCAAATTACCTTTGATAGCCCATTATTTCAACATCAAAATGATGAGACATAATAGAGATAAAGTAAAAGCTCCTATTATTTTGGTTAGAGATTTAGCAATCATTCTAGAGTTGATAGAGGAACAATATAAATTAATTTAATTATTCAGTATAATTTTAATTTTTATTTTAATTATTTATCAGTTTATTTTTATAGAAATATTAATTACAAAATAAATTATTAGTGAGACAGATCTAATTTAAATTAAACCGGTTTATCCTAAATAATAAAGAATAAATCTTATTTTTTTTCATTTTAATTTTAAATATTCAAATTTAATTATTTATTTGTTTATTTTTATATAAATATTTATTAGAAAATAAATTATGAGTTACACAAATATAATTTATATAAATTATTATTCATCAAAATAATATGGATCAACTTTTTAAAAGAAAAAAAAAATTTAAAAACAAAAAATTATTATTTAGTAATATATTTTGCTTTGCTTCTGAATAATTTTAGGTTTTGTAATTATATTATAATTGATATCTATCTTATTAATAATAGATTATTTATTTATTTTTTGATCATTATTACAATATTTATCAATAAAATAGTTTATATTGAATTTATATGATTTATAAATATAATGATTATTATAACTAAATATTAAATTCACTTTTGAAAAAAATTTAAATAATTTTATATTTTCTACGGTTATAACCTTTTAAAATATCAAAAAATAATAAAAATAAATTTTTTGTTTTTTTGTTTTGTAAATAAAACCTATAAACTACTAAATACATACACAGTTAAATAAGTAAATTTTTAGAACCCGTAATGCCTAAATACAGTAACCATTAAACCGATATATAATACATAATAAATAATAAATATAATTTTTATTTCTATTTATTATAATTTTAAATATTCATTTTAATTATTTATTAGTTTATTTTTATAGAAATATTTATTACAAAATAAATTATGAGTGTGACATATATAATTTAAATAATTTATTTTTAATGGAATAATATATATATGCATATAAAAGAAGTAAAAATTTAAAAATTTTAAATTATTATCAAGTAATATATTTTACTTTAATTTTGAATCAATTTGGGTTTTGTAAATATTTTTTAATTAATTTTAATCTTTTTATTAATAGTTTATTAATTTAATTTTTGATCATTATTATAATATCTATCAATAAAATTGTTTATATTGAATTTATATGATATATAATTATTAATATTATTATAACTATAATATTAGATTTACATTTAAAAAAAATTTAAATATTATTATATTTTCAAAGGTTATAACCTATGAAAATGAGAAAAAATTATAAGCTTTTTTTTATTATTTTATTGTTTAAATAAATCCTATAAACCACTAAATGCCTAAAAACATAAATTGCTAAATTTTCAAATGACAAAACATCTAAATACTTAAACCATTAAACTGGTATACATTAAATTTTTTTTATTCGTATAAATACTTATTAGTGAGATAGATATAAATAAAATTAAACTGGTATACCCTAAATAAAAATTAATAAATCTCATTTATTTTCATTATAATTTTAAAAATTCATTTTAATTATTTATTTGTTTATTTTTATATAAATACTATTTAAAAAATAAATTATGAGACAGATATATAAATATTATAACTAAATATTAGTGAGAGAGATATATAATTACATTTTAGTGAGATAGGTATACCCTAAAAACATATAAATACCTATCAGTGAGACAGATATATAATAATTAAGAATATTATAACTAAATATTATATTAACATTTAAAAAAAATAAAAATTATTATATTTTCGAAGGGTATAACCTTCAAAAATTAAAAAAAATCAAAAAATTTGATTTTTTATTTTTTTATTGTTTAAATAAAAACTATAAATCACTAAAGTCCTAAACACATAAATCACTAAATCCAAAAACACCTAAATACTTAAACCATTAAACTAGTATATCCTAAATAATAAATAATAAAAATTTTAATTTTATTTGTATTCATAATAATATTAAATATTCATTTTAATTATTTATTAGTTTATTTTTATAGAATTATAAATTAAAAATAAATTATGTAGAAGGTAAATAAATTTAAATAATTTACTTTTAATAACAAAAAATATAAACTTATAAAAAGAAGCAAAACATCAAAAAAATTATTATTTACTATTTTATTTTACTATGATTTTGAATAAATTTATGTTTTGCAAATATATTTTAAAAAATATCTATCTTATTAATAATAGTTTATTTATTTATTTTTTGATCATTAATATAATATCTATCAATATAATTGTTTATATTGAATTAACATGATATATAATTATTAAGATTATCATAAATAAATATAGTATTTATATATAAAAAAATTTAAGAATTGTTATTTTTTTAAAGGTTATAACCTTCAAAAATGAGAAAAAATAACAAAAATAAATTTTTTGTTATATCATTGTTTAAATAAAACTTATAAACCATTAAATGCCTAAATACACAAATCTCTAAACTCCTAAACCCCGAAGCCACTAAATACCTAAACCTTTAAACTCGTAAACCCTAAATATAATTTAAATAATATTTAGAAATATTAATACAAAATAAATTATGAGTGACAAATATAATTTAAATAAAATATTTTTCAACAAAAAAAAATATAAGCTTATAAAATGAAGCAAAAACTAAAAAAAAATTATTTTTTGGTAATAAATTTTACTTTGATTTTGAATCATTTTAAGTTTTTTAATTATATTTTAATTTTATCTATTATATTAATAATAGTTTATTAATTTATTTTTTGATAATTGATATAATATTATAAATAAAATTATTTATATTTAGTTTATATTATATATAGTGATAATAATTATTATAACTAAATATTGTATTCACATTTTTATAAAAATTTAAAATTATTATATTTTCAAATGTTATTACATTTTAAATTTTGAAAAAATATCAAAAATAAATTTTTTGTTATTTCATTGTTTAAATAAAAGCTATAAACCATTAAATTCCTAAATACATAACTCAATAACTTCTAAATCTCGAAAACCCTAAATAGATACATTTTTTAAACATGTATATCGTAAATAATAAATAATATATCTCATTTTTATTTTTTTTTATAATTTTAAATATTAATTTTAATTATTTATTTGTTAATTTTTATATAGATATTAATTACAAACTAAATTATAAGTTAGACAAATATAATTTATAGAAATTATTTTTCCACAAAAAAAATATAGATAAACTTATTAAAAGAAAAAAAAATTAAAAACAAAAAATTATTATATAGTAATATATTTTACATTGTTTATGAATCATTTTAGGTTTTAAAATAATATTTTAATTGATATCTAACTTATTAATAATAGATTATTAATTTATTTTTTGATCATTTTTAGAAATTTATCAATAAAAATATTTATATTTAATTTATATGATATATAAATTTAATAATTATTATAACTAAATATTGTATTCACTTTTAAAAAAATATTTAAAATTATTATATTTTCAAAGATTATAAGCAATGAACATTTGAAAAAACAAAAAAAAATATTTTTTATTATTATTTCATTGTTTAAATAAAACCTATAAATCACTTAATGCCTACACACATAAATCATTAAACAACAAAATCTCGATACCCCTATATAGATAATCATTTAAACGGGTATACCCTAAATAATAATTAATAAATTTCATTTTTTTATTTGTTTTCATTATAAATTAAAAAATTCATTTAGATTTTTTTAGTTTTATATATATATATATATATATTAATTATAAAATAAATTATAAGTTAAAAATATAATTAATAAAAATTATTTTTCATCAAATAATAGATAAGCTTATAAAAAGAATAAAAATTTAAAAACAAATAATTATTTTTTAGTTATATATTTTGCATTGCTTTTGAATCATTTTAGGTTTTTATATTATATTTTAAGTAATATCAATGTTATTCATAAGAGATTTTTAATTTATTTTTTGATAATTATTAGAATATCTATCTATAAAATTGTTTATATTGAATTTATATGATATATAATTATTATGATTATTATAAATAAATATTGTATTCACTTTTGAAACAAATTTTAAAATTATTATATTTTCAAATGTTATAACCTTAAAAAATGAGAAAAAATAATAAAAATAAATTCTTTGTTATTTTATTTTTTAAATAAAACATATAGATCATTAAATGATTACTTACTTAAATCAGTAAGCTCATAAACCCCAAAACCCCTAAATACATAAACCTTTTAATAGCTATATTCTACTTATTTAATAATAAATCTCATTTATATTTTTATTTATTATAATGTTAAATATTCATTTTAATTATTTATAGTTTAATTTTTTAGAAAAAATTAATTCGAAATAAATTTTAGAATTAGACAAATAATAGTTAAATAATTTATATTTAATTAGAAAAAAATATAAGCTTAAAAAAAGAAGGAAAAATTTAAAAATTAAATTTTATTATTTAGTAATATATTTTGATTTGATTTTGAATAATTTTGTGTTATGTAAATATATTTTAATTAATATTTAGATTTTTAATAATAGTTTGTTAATTTAATTTTTGATAATTATTATAATATCTATCATTAAAATTGTTTATATTTAATTTATATGATATATAATTAGTAAAATTAATATAATTATACATGGTATTCACATTTCAAAAAATTTTAAAAATTATTTTCTTTTCAAAGATTATAACCTTTCAAAATCAGAAAAAATAAAAAAAAAATTTTTTTATTATATATATAAAACATATAAACCACTAAATGCCTAAAAACATAAATTGCTAAACTACTAAATGATAAAACCCGTAAATAATTTAACAATTAAACCAGTATACTATATATAATAAATAATAAATCTTTTTTTTATTAGTATTCATTATAATTTTAAACATACATCTTAATTATTTATAAGTTTATTTTAATAGAAATATAAATTAAAAAATAAATTATTAGTGAGACAAATATAATTTAAAAAATTAAATTTTCATCAAAAAATATATAAGCATATAAATGGATACAAAAATTTAAAAATTTAAAATTAATATTTAGTAAAATATTTCACTGACTTTGAATCATTTTAAATTTTGCAAATATATTTTAAATAATATTTATCTTATTAAAAATTGTTTATTAATCTTTTCTATGATCATTATTATAATATATACCAATAAAATAATTTATATTGAATTTATATGATATTTAATAATTATGATTGTTAACTTCAAATTGTATTAACATTTCAAACAAAAAATTAAAAATTATTATATTTTCAAAGGTTATAATCTTCATAAATGAGAAAAAATAACAAAAAAACTTTTTTTTATTTTATTTTTTAAATAAAACCTATAAACCACTAAATGACTAAATACTAAATGACTAAACTCCTAATCCACGAAGCTCATAAATACTCAAAACATTAAATTAGTATAGTCTAAATAATAAATCATATTTCACATTTTTATTAGTATTCATTATAATTTTAAATATTCATTTTAATTATTTATCAGTTTATTTTTATATAAATATTAATTACAAAATAAATTATTAGTGAGACAGGTATAATTTAAATAATTTATTTTTCATAACAAAAATCTATGCTTATAAAAAGAGGCAAAATTTTAAAAAATTAAAATTATTTTTTAATAATATATCTTATTTTGATATTGAATCATTTTAGATTTTACAATTATATTTTAATTTATATCATTCTTATTAATACTAGTTTATTAATTAATTTATTATTAAGTAATATATTTTGCTTTGCTTTTCAATCTTTTTAGGTTTTGATATTATATTTTAAGTAATATCAATCTTATTCATAATAGATTTCTAATTTATTTTTTGATAATAATTAGAATATTTATGAATAAAATTGTTTATATTGAATTTATATGATATATAATAATTATGATTATTATAAATAAATATTGTATTCATTTTTGAAAAAAATTTAAAAATTATTATTTTGTAAATTTTTTTTAATTAATATCTATCTTATTATTAATAGTTTATTAATTTAATTTTTGAATATTATTAAATATCTATCAATAAAATTTTTTATATTGAATTTATATGATATATAATTATAAATATTATTATAACTAAATATTGTATTCACATTTCAAAAAATTTTAAATACTATTATATTTTCAAAGATTATGACCAATAAAAATGAGAAAAAATTAAAAATTTTATTTTATTGTTTAAATAAAACCTATAAACCACCAAATGCCTAAAAACATAAATCGCTAAACTTTTAAAGGACAAAACTTCTAAATACTTAATAAATTAAACTGGTATACATTAATAATAAATCATAAATTTCATTTTAATTTTTATTCAGTTTAATTTTAAATTTTTATTTTAATTATTTATTAGTTTATTTTATAGAAATATTAATTACAAAATAAATTATTAGGTAGATAGATCTAATTTAAATTAAACTGGTATACCCAAAATAATAAATAATAAAAATCATTTTTTTTCATTATAATTTTAAATATTCATTTTCATTATTTATTTGTATATTTTTATATAATAATTAATTACAAAATAAATTATGTGTTAAACAAATATAATTTATATAAATTATTTTTCATCTAAAAATTATAAATAAACTTTTTAAAAGAAAAAAAAAATTAAAACAAAACATTATTATATAGTAATATATTTTGCTTTTCTTTTAAATCATTTTAATATTTGTAATTATATTTTAAATGATATCTATCTTATTAATAATCGATTATTAAGTTATTTTTTCATCATTATTAGAATATTAATCAATAAAAATGTTTATTTTGATTTTATATGATATATAAATATAATGATTATTATGGCTAAATATTTTATTCACTTTTGAAAAAAAAATTAAAATTATTATATTTTCAAAGGTTATAACCTTTGAAAATGTAAAAAAAAAATAATTTTTCTTTGTTATTCTATTGTTTAAATTAAACCTATACACCACTGAATTGCTAAGCATTTAAATCACTAAACTACAAAATCCAGATTCCTCTATATAGATAATCCTTTAAATCGGTATACCCTAAATAATAATTAATAAATTTTATTTTTATTTGATTTCATTATAATTTAAAAAATTCATTTTGATTATTTAGTTTTTTATTTTTATATATGTATTAATTATTAAATAAATTATGAGATAAAAATATAATTTATAAAAATTTTTTTTCATCAAAAAATTGATAAGCTTATAAAAATCATAAAAATTTAAAAACAAATAATTATTATTTAGTAATCTATTTTGCTTTCTTATGAATCATTTTAGGTTTTGATATTATATTTTAAGTAATATCAATCTTATTCATAATATATTTTTAATAATATTTTTTGATAATTATTAGAATATTTATCAATAAAATTGTTTATATTGAATTTATATGATATATAATTATTATAATTATTATAAATAAATATTGTTTTCACTTTTGAAAAAAATTAAAAAACTATTATATTTTCCAAGGTTATAATCTTAAAAAATGAGAAAGAATACAAAAAATAAATTTTTTGTTATTTTATTTTTTAATTAAAACCTATAGACCATTAAATGCATACTTACTTAAATTAGTATGCTCATAAAGCCCGAAACCCCTAAATACATAAAGATTTTATCATCTATATACTACTTAATAAATAAAAAATATCATTTTTATTTCTATTTATTATAATTTTAAATATTTATTTTAATTATTTATAGTTTAATTTTTTAAAAAAATTAATTACAAAATAAATTTCGAGTGAGACAAATATTATTTAAAAAATTTATTTTTAATCGAAATAAAATATAAGCTTATAAAAAGAAGAAAAAATTTAAAAATTAAATATTATTATTTAGTAAAATATTTTGATCTGATTTTGAATCATATAGTGTTATGTAAATATATTTTAATTAAAATTTATATTATTAATAATAGTTTATTAATTTAATTTTTGATCATTATTATAATATCTATTATTAAAATTGTTTATATTGAATTTATATGATATATAACTAGTAAGATTAATTAATTATATATAGTAATCACATTTCAAAAAATTTTAAAAATTATTTTATTTTTAAAGGTTATATAACCTTTGAAAATCAGAAAAAATCTAAAAAAAAAATTTTTTTTAATTATATAAATAAAACCTATAAACCACTAAATGCCTAAAAACATAAATTAATAAACTCTTAAATGACAAAAATCCTAAATAATAAAACCATTAAACTGGTATAGCACATATAATAAATCATAAATCTCATTTTAATTTGTATTCATTATAATTTTAAATAATCATTATAATTATTTATTAGTTTATTTTTTATATAAATATTAATTAGAAAATAAATTTTTTGTTATTTAATTGATTAAATAAAACCTATAAACACCTATAACTGTGTAAACATATAAATAAATAAACTCATTAACCCCAAAACCACAATAAAATTAAACCATTAAATAGATATACATTAAATAATTAATCATAAATCTCATTTTTATTTGTATTCATTATAATTTTATATATACATTTTAATTATTTATTAGTTTATTTTTATAGAAATATACATTAAAAATAAATTAATAGTGAGATATATATAATTTAAATAATTTATTTTTCATCAAAAAATATATAAGCTTATAAATGGATACAAAAATTTAAAAATTTAAAATTAATATTTAGTAAAATATTTAACTTTGATTTTGAATCATTTTAGGTTTAGTAAATATATTTTAAACTATATTTATCTTATTAATAATTGTTTATTAATCTTTTGTATGATCATTATTATAATATATATCAATATAATTGTTTATATTAAATCTACATGATATATAATTATTAAGATTATCATAACTAAATATAATATTCACATTTAAAAAAAATTTAAAAGTTTTTATAGTTTCAAAGGTTATATCCTTCAAAAATGAGAACAAATAACAAAAAAATTTTTTTGTTATTTTATTTTTTAATTAAAACCTATAAACTACTAAATGCCTAAACACTTAAATCAATAAATTCTTAAATCCCAAAACTCCTAAATATATAATCTTTTAAACCTGTATATTTTATCTTATTAATAATAGTTTTATTTAATATCTATCTTATTAATATAGTTTACTTTGATTTTGAATCATTTTTGGTTTTGCAAATAAATTTTATTTAATATCTATCTTATTAATAATAGTTTAATAATTTATTTTATTATCGTCATCATAATATCTACAAAAAAAATTATTTATGTTGAATTTACATAATATATAATTATTTAGATTATTATAACAAAATAATATTTTCACATTTTAAAAAGATTTAAAAATTATTAAGTTTTCAAAGGTTATAACCTTTGAAAATAAGAAAAAATAAAAATATAAATTTTTTGTTATTAGATTTTTTAAATAAAATCTATAAACCACAAAATACCTAAATACTTATTGACTAAACTCCTAAACCACGAAGCCCATAAATACATAAGCCGTAAAAATTAGTATATACTAAATAATAAATAATAAATCTCTTTTTTATTAGTATTCATTATAATTTTAAATATTCGTTTTAATTATTTATCAGTTTATATTTTTTGAAATATTAATTACAAAATTAATTATTAGTGAGATGGATATAAATTAAATAATTTATTTTTAATCAAAAAAATATAAGATTATAAAAAGAGGCAAAATTTTTAAAACAAAATATTATTATTTAGTAATTTATTTTAATTTAATTTTGAATAATTTTAGATTTTGCAATTATATTTTAATTTATATCATTCTAATTAATAATAGTTTCTTAATTTATTTATTGATTATTATTATAATATCTATTAATAAAATTATTTATATTTACTTTACATTATATATAATTATCAAGATTATTATAACTAAATATTATATTCACATTTTAAAAAATATTAAAAATTATTATATTTTCAAAGGTTATAACCTTTAAAAATTAGATAAAATCACCAAAGACATAAACACTTAAATGACTAAACCCCAAAACACCTAAATACTTAAACCATTAAACCTGTATATCCTGAATAATAAATAATAAATCTCAATTTTATTTGTATTCATTATAATTTTAAATATTTATTTTAATTATTTTTTTTAATTATTTATTTGTTTATTTTGATAGAATTATAAATTACAAAATAAATTATGCGGAAGACAACTATAATTTAAATAATTTATTTTTAATGACAAAATTATAAACTTATAAAAAAGCAAAATATTAAACAATATTATTATTTAGTAATAAATACTTTGATTTTGAATATATTTAGATTTTGCAATTATATTTTAAATAATATCTATCTTATTAATAATAGTTCTATTAATTTATTTATTGATCATTATTATAATATTTAGCAATGTGATTATTTATATTGAATTTAAATGACTAATATTTATTAAGATTATTATAACTAAATATTATATTTACATTTGAAAAAAATTTAGAAATTTTTATATATTCAGAGGTTATAACTTTCAAAAACTAGAAAAAAAAAATAAAAATAAATTTTTTGTTATATCATTGTTTAAATAAAACTTATAGACCACTAAATGCCTAAACACTTAAATCTATAAACTCCTAAACACAAAAGACCCAAACACTTAAAACTTTAAACTCGTAAACCTTAAATATAATTTAAATAATTTATTTTTGATCAAAAAAAAATATAAGCTTATAAAAAGAAGCAAAACTAAAATACAAAAATTATTATTTGGTAATAAATTTTACTTTGATTTTGAAATATTTTTGGTTTTGAATTATATTTTAATTTATAACTATCATATTAATAATGGCATATTAATTTATTTTTTGATAATTCATATCATATCTATCAAAAAAATGTTTATATTTAGTTTATATTATATATAATTATAATGATTCTTTTTTAAAAAAATTTAAAATTATTATATTTTCAAATGTTATAACCTTTGAAAATGTGAGAAAATATCAAAAATAATTTTTTTATTATTTCAATGTTTAAATAAATCCTATAAACTACTAAATGGCTAAACACGTAAGTCAATAACTCCGAAATCTTGATAACCCTAAATAGATTTTAAACTGTTATACCCTAAATAATAATTAATAAATAATAAATCTCAATATTATTTTTTTCATTATTATTTAAAATATTCATTTTAATTATTTATTCGTTTATTTTTATTAAATATTAATTACAATATAAATTATGAGTTAGACATATATAATTTATATAAATTATTTTTCATCAAATAATATAGATAAACTTATAAAAAGAAGAAAAATTTCAAAATAAAAATTTATTATATAGTAATATATTTTGCTCTCATTCTAAATCATTTTAGGTTTTGTAATTATATTTTAATTGATATCTATCTTATTAATAATAGATTATTAATTTATTTTTTGATCATTATTATAATATTTATCAATAAAATTGTTTATATTGAATTTATATGAAATATAAATTCAATATAACCACTAAATGCATACACAGTTAAATCAGTAAAATCCTAAACCTCGTAATGCCTAAATACATAAACCATTAAACCGCTATATACTACTTAATAATTAAAAATATAATTTTTATTTCTATATATTATAATTCTAAATATTTATTTTAATTATTTATTAGTTTATTTCTATAAAAAATATTTATTACAAAATAAATTATGAGTGCGAGAAATATAATTTAAATTCTTTATTTTTAATCAATAAAAGTATTTACGCTTATAAAATATGTAAAAATTTAAAAATTAAAATTTATTATTAAGTAATATATTTTACTTTAATTTTGAATCAATTTGGGTTTTATAAATATTTTTTAATTAATATCTTTCTTATTATTAATAGTTTATTAATTTAATTTTTGATCATTATTATAATATCTAGCAATAAAATTGTTTAGATTGAATTTATATGATATATAATAAATAATATTATTATAACAAAATATTATATTCACATTTCAAAAAATGTTAAATATTATTATATTTTCAAAGGTTATGACTTATGAAAATGAGAAAAAATTACAAATTTTTTTTTGTTATTTTATTGTTTAAATAAAACCTATAATCCACTAAGTGCCTAAAAACATAAATCACTAAACTCCTAAATGAAAAAACCTCTAAATACTAAAACAATTAAACTTGTATACATTAATAATAAATCATAAATTTCATTTTAATTTTTTTTCAGTTTAATTTTAAATTTTTATTTTAATTATTTATCAGTTTATTTTTATAGAAATATTATTTACAAAATAAATTATTAGTTATATAGATCTAATTTAAATTAAACCGGTATACCCAAAATAATAAATAATATAACTCATTTTTTTTGATTATAATTTTAAATATTCATTTTAATTATTTATTTGTATATTTTTATATAAATATTAATTACAAAATAAATTATGAGTTAAACAATTATAATTTATATAAATTATTTTTAATTAAAAAAAATATAGATATATTTTTATAAACAAATTTCAAAACAAAAAATTATTAAATAGTAATATATTTTACTTTTCTTCTGAATCATTTTAGGTTTATTAATTATTTTTTAATTGATATCTATCCTATTAATTATAGATTATTAATTTATATTTTAATCATTATTAGAATATTTTTCAATAAAAATGTTTATATTGAATTTATATGATATATAAGTATAAATATTATTAGAACTAAATATAGTTTTCACTTTTCAAAAAAATTATAAAATTATTATATTTTCAAATATAACATTTGAAAATATCAAAAAATAAAAATAAATAATTTTTTTTTCATTGTTTAAATAAAAATTATACACCACTAAATGTCTTTGCACTTAAATCACTAAACTACAAAATCTCGATACCCCTATATAGATAATCCTTTAAACTGGTATACCCTAAATAATAATTAATAAATCTCATTTTTATTTGTTTTCATTATAAATAAAAAAATTTATTTTGATTGTTTAGTTTTTTATTTATATATATATATTAATTATAAAATAAATTATGAGTTAAAAATATAATTTATTAAAAATATTTTTCATCAAAAAATATATAAGCTTATAAAAATCATAAAAATTTAAAAACATATAATTATTATTTATTGATATAGTTTGCTTTGCTTTTGAATCATTTTAGGTTTTGATATTATATTTTAAGTAATATCAATCTTTTTAATAATAGATTTTTAATTTATTTTTTGATAAGTATTAGAATATATATCAATAAAATTGTTTATATTGAATTTATATGATATATAATTATTATGATTATTATAAATATATATTGTATTCACTTTTGAAAAGAAATTTAAAAATTATTATATTTTCTAGGGTTATAACATTAAAAAATGAGAAAATATAATAAAAATATATTTTTTGATATTTCATTTTTAAAATAAAACCTATAGATCATTAAATACTTAGTTACTTAAATCAGTAAGCTCATAGACCCCGAAACCCCTATATACATAAACCTTTTAACAGCTATATACTACTTAATAAATAATAAATCTCATTTTTATTTCTATTTATTATAATTTTAAATATTCATTTTAATTATTTATTGTTTAATTATTTAGAAAAATTAATAACAAAAAAAATTCTGAGCAAGACAAATATTATTTAAATAATTTATTTTTAATCAATAAAAAATATAACCTTATAAAAAGAAGGAAATATTTGAAAATTAAAGATTATTATTTAGTAATATATTTTGAATTGATTTTGAATCATGTTGTGTTATGTAAATATATTTTAATTAATATTTATATTATTAATAATAGTTTATTAATTTAATTTTTCATCATTATTATACTATTTATCATTAAAATTGTTTATATTGAATTTATATGATATATAATTAGTAATATTAATATAATTATACATGGTATTCACATTTCAAAAGATTTTAAAAATTATATTATTTTTAAAGGTTATAACCTTTGAAAATCAGATAAAATCAAAAGAAAATTATTTTTATTACATAAATAAAAACTATAAAACACTAAATGCCTAAAAACATAAATTGCTAAACTCCTAAACGAAAAAAACCCCTAAATTAACAACCCATTAAACTCGTATACCATATATAAAAAATCATAAATCTCATTTTAATTTATATTCAATATAATTTTAAATATTCATTTTAATTATTTATTAGTTTATTCTTTATAGAAATATTAATTGCAAAATAAATAAAGAGTGAAACAAATATAATTTTAATAATTTATTTGTAATCAAAAATAAATATAAGCTTATAAAAAGAAGTAAAATTTAAAAACAAAAAATTATCATTTAGTAATATATTTTACTTTGACTTTGAATCATTATAGGTTTTGCATTTATATTTTAATTGCTATCAATCTTATTAATAATAGTTTATTAATTTATTTTGTAATCATTATTATAATATTTATCAATAAAATTACTTATATTGAATTTAAATGTCTTATAAATATTAAGATTATTATAACTAAATATTATATTTACATTTGAAAAAAATTTAAAAATTAATATATTTTCAAAGGTTATAACCTTCAAAATGATAAAAAATCACAAAAATAATTTTTTTATTATTTTATTATTTAAATAAAACATATAAACCACTAAATGCCTAATCATTTAAATATCTAGACTCCATAACCCCAAAACCCCCTAAACACTCAAACCATTAAACCTATATAAACTAAATAATAAATAATAAATTTGATTTTTATTTGTATTCATTATAATTTTAAATATTCATTTTAATTATTTTTTAGTTTATTTTTATAGAAATATTAATTAAAAAATAAATAATGAGTGATACATATAATTTAAATATATTATTTTTTATGAAAAAAAATAAACCTATAAAAATAAACAAAATTTCAAAAATTTAAAATTTTAATTATTAATATAATTTACTTATATTTTAATTATTTTGGGTTCTACAAATATATTTTAATTAATATCTATCTTATTAATAATAGTTTATTAATTTATTTTTCGATCATTATAATAATATATATTAATAAAATTTTTTATATTAAATTTAAATCAAATATAATTATTAAGATTATTATAACTAAGTATTATATTCATATTTTAGAAAGATTAAAAAATAATTATATTTTCAAAGGTTATAACCTGTGAAAATCACGAAAATTCATAATAATAAATTTTTAGTTATTTAATTGATTAAATAAAACCTATAAACACCTAAATGTGCAAACATATAAATCAATAAACTCTTTAACACCAAAACTACAAAAAACGTAAACCATTAAATAGGTATTCCCAAAATAATAAATCATATATCTCTTTTTTATTAGTATTCATTAGAATTTTAAATATTCATTTTAATTATTTATCAATTTATTTTTATAGAAATATTAATTACAAAATAAATTATTAGTGAGACAGATATAATTTTAATAATTTATTTTTCAGCAAAAAATATATATGCTTATAAAATGAGGCAAAATTTTTAATATAAAAAATTGTTATTTAGTAATATATCTAATTTTGATTTTGAATCAATTTAGATTCTACAATTCTATTTTAATTTATATCATTCTTATTAATACTAGTTTATTAATTTATTTATAGATCATTATTATAATATCTATTAATAAAATTAATTATATTTAGTTTACATTATATATAATTATTAAGATTATTATAACTAAATAATAAATTCACATTTTAAAAAATTTAAAATTATTATATTTTCAAAGGTTACAACCTTCAAAAATTAAAAATATTCAAAAAATTAAATTTTTCGTTTTTTAATTCTTTAGATAATAACTATAAATCACTAAGGGTCTAAACACTTAAATCTCTAAACTCCTAAACATAAAAACACCTAAATACATAAACCATTAAACTGGTATATCCTTAATAAAAAATAATAAATATCGATTTTATTTGTATTCATTATAATTTTAAATAATTATTTTAATTATTTATTCGTTTATTATTATAGAATTATAAATTAAAAAGAAATTATGAGGA
The DNA here is from genome assembly GCA_029783825.1 of Sapria himalayana. Classification (NCBI taxonomy): domain Eukaryota; kingdom Viridiplantae; phylum Streptophyta; class Magnoliopsida; order Malpighiales; family Rafflesiaceae; genus Sapria; species Sapria himalayana. The sequence goes on along the minus strand of JAREIK010005795.1, from coordinate 91,787 downwards.
AGAGAAATTAATTTAAATAATTTATTTATAATCACAAAAATATAATGTTATAAAAAAAGCAAAACATTAAAAAAATTATTATTAAGTAATATATTTACTTTGATTTTGAATAAATTTAGATTTTGCAAATATATTTTAAATAATATCTATCTTATTAATAATTAGTTTATTAAATTTTTTTCGATTATTATTATAATATCTAGCAATGTAATTTATTATATTGAATTTAAATGACTTATAATTATTAAGATTATTATAACTAAATATTATTTTTACATTTGAAAAAAAATTAAAAATTATTATATTTTCAAAGATTATAACCTTCAAAAATTTAAAAAAAATAAAAAATAAATTTTTTGTTATATCATTGTTTAAATAAAACTTATAGACCACTAAATGCCCAAACACTTAAACCTCTAAACTCCTAAACACAAAAAGCCCCTAAATACTTAAACCTTTAAACTCATAAACCTTAAATTTAATTTAATTAATTTATTTAAATATTAATTACCAAATAAATTATGAGTGATACAAATATAATTAAAATAATTTATTTTTTATCAAAAAATATATAAGCATATAAAAAGAAGTAAAAACTACAAAAAAAAATTATTATTTAGTAATAAATTTTACTTGGATTTTGAATATATTTAGGTTTTGCAAATATATTTTAATTTATATCTATCATATTAATAATAGCATATTAATTTACTTTTTGATAATTGATATCATATCTATCAATAAAATAATTTATATTTAGTTTATATTATATATAATTATAATGATTATTATTACTAAATATTGTATTCACATTTTTAAAAAATTTTAAAATTATTATTTTGAAAAAGGTTATTTAACCTATTAAAATGTGAAAAAATATCAAAAATAATTTTTTTGTTATTACATTGTTTAAATAAAACCTATAAACCACAAAATGCCTAAAAACAAAAATCACTATCATAAACGAAAAAACCTCTAAATACTTAAAATATTAAACTGGTATACATTAATAATAATTCATAAATCTCATTTTAATTTTTATTTTGTATTATTTTAAATTTTTATTTTAATTATTTTTCAGTTTATTTTTATAGAAATATTAATTACAAAATAAATTATTAGTGAGGTAGATCAAATTTAAATTAGACTGGTATACCCAAATAATAAAGTTTAAATCTCAATATTTTTTTTCTTTATAATTGTAAATATTCATTTTAATTATTTATTTGTTTATTTTTATATAAATATTATTTAAAAAATAAATTATGAGTTAGACAAATATAATTTATATAAATTAACATTAATCAAAAAAATATGAATAAATTTTTTAAAAGAAAAAAAATTTCATAGCAAAAAATTATTATATAGTAATTTATTTTGATTTCTTCTAAATCATTTTAGGTTTTATATTATATTTTAATTGATATATTTCTTATAAATAATAGATTATTCATTTATTTTTTGATCATTATTAGAATATTTATCAATTAAAATGTTTATATTGAATTTATATGATATATAAATATAATGATTATTATAACTAAAGATTGAACTTGCTTTCAAAAAAAATTTAAAAATTATTATAATTTGAAATGTTATAACCTTTGAAAAAATCAAAAAATAATAAAAATTAATTTATTTGTTATTTTAATTTTTAAATAAAACCTATAAACCACTAAATGCATACACACTAAAATCAGTAAACTTCTAAGGCCCGTAATGCCTAAATACATAAACATTTAAACCGCTATATGCTACTTAATAATTAAGAAATCTAATTTTTATTTCAATTTATTATTATTTTAAATATTAATTTTAATTATTTATTAGTTTATTTTTATAAAAATATTTATTACTAAATAAATTATCAGTGCGACAAATATAATTTAAATAATTTATTTTTAATCAAAAAAATATATATGCTTATAAAAGAAGTAAAAATTTTAAAATTAAAAATTATTATCCGGTAATATTTTTTACTTTAATTTTGAATCAATTTCGGGTTTGTAAATATTTTTTAATTTATATCCATCTTATTATTAATAGTTTATAAATTTAATTTTTGATCATTATTATAATATCTATCAATAAAATATTTATATTGAATTTATATGATATATAATTATTAATATTTTATAACTAAATATTGTATTCACATTTCAAAAAATTTTAAATATTATTATATTTTCAAAGGTTATAACCTATGAAAATGAGAAAAAATTACAAATTTTTTTGTTATTTTATTGTTTTAAGAAAACCTATAAACCACTAAATACCTAAAAACATAAATCGCTAAACTCCAAAATGACAAAACTTCTAAATACTTAAACTATTAAATTGGTATGCATTAATAATAAATCATAAATCTCATTTTAATTTTTATTAAGTATAATTTTAAATTCTAATTTTAATTATTTATCAGTTTACTTTTATAGAAATATTAATTACAAAAAAAATTATTAGTGAGACAGGTCTATTTTAAATAATTTATTTTTTATCAAAAAAAATATATATGCTTATAAAAAGGCAAATTTTTTAAAACAAAAATTTATTATTTTGTAATATATTTTAATTTGATTTTTAATCATTTTAGTTTTTGCAATTATATTTTAATTTATATTATTCTTATTAATAATAGTTTATTAATTTTTTATTGATCATTATTATAATATCTATTAATAAAATTATTTATATTGAGTTTACATTATATATAATTATTAAGAATATTATAATTAAATATTATATTAACATTTAAATAAAATTAAAAAATTATTATATTTTCAAAGGTTATAACCTTCAAAAATTAAAAAAAAATTTAAAAAATTTAATTTTTTATTTATTCATTCTTTAAATAAAAACTATAAATCACTTAAGGTCTAAACACTAATATCACTAAACCCCAAAACACCTAAATACTTAAACCATTATACTAGTATATCCCGAATAATAAATATTAAATCTCAATTTTATTTGTATTTATTATAATTTTAAATATTCATTTTAATTATTTATTAGTTTATTTTTATAGAATTATAAATTAAAAATAAATTATGTTGAAAAAAAATATAATTTAAATAATTTACTTTTAATAACAAAAAATATAAACTTATAAAAAGAAGAAAAACATCAAAAAAGTTATTATTTAGTATTATATTTTACTTTGATTTTGAATAAATTTACGTTTTGCAAATATATTTTAAAAAATATCTATCTTATTAATAATAGTTTATTAATTTAATTTTTGATCATTAATATAATATCTATCAATATAATTGTTTATATTGAATTAACATGATATATAATTATTAAGATAATCATAACTAAATATTGTATTCATATATAAAAAAAATTTAAAAAGTATTCTATTTTCAAAGGTTATAACCTTCAAAAATGATAAAAAATAACAAAAATAAATTTTTTGTTATATCATTGCTTAAATAAAACTTATAAACCACTAAATGCCTAAACATATAAATCTCTAAACTCCTAAACCCCGAAGCCCCTAAATACTTAAACCTTTAAACTTGTAAACCTTAAATATAATTTAAATAATATATTAAAATATTAATTACAAAATAAATTATTAGTGATGCAAATATAATTTAAATAATTTATTTTTCATCAAAAAAATATATATCTATCATATTAATAAATTTTATTTAAGATTATAAAAAGAAGCTAAAACCAAAAAACAAAAATTATTATTTAGTAATAAATTTTACATTATTTTTGAATTATTCTAGGTTTTTTAATTATATTTTAATTTATATATATCATATTAATAATAGTATATTAATTTATTTTTTATTAATTTATATCATATATATTAATAAAATTGTTTATATTTAGTTTATATTATATATAATTATAATGATAATTATCACTAAATATTGTATTCACATTTTTAAAAAAATTTAAAATTATTATATTTTCAAAGGTTATTACCTTTGAAAATGTGAAAATTTCAAAAAATGTTTTTTTGTTATTTCATTGTTTAAATAAAACCTATAAACCACTAAATTCCCAAAAACATAAATTGCTTACCTCCTAAATGACAAAACCTCTAAATACTTAAAACATTAAACTAGTAAACAATAATAATAATAATTCATAAATCTCATTTTAATTTTTATTCAGTATAATTTTAAATTTTTATTTTATTTATTTATCAGTTTATTTTTATAGAAATATTAATTACAAAATAAATTATTAGTGAGACAGATCTAATTTAATTTAGACCGGTATCATTAAATAATAAATAATAAATAATAAATCTTATTTTTTTTCATTTTAATTTTAAATATTCAAATTTAATTATTTATTTGTTTATTTTTATATAAATATTTATTAGAAAATAAATTATGAGTTACACAAATATAATTTATATAAATTATTATTCATCAAAATAATATGGATCAACTTTTTAAAAGAAAAAAAAAATTTCAAAACAAAAAATTATTATATTGTAATATATTTTACTTTGCTTCAGAATCATTTTAAATTTTGTAATTATATTTTAATTGATATCTATCTTATTAATAATAGATTATTAATTTATTTTTTGATCATTATTAGAATATTTATTAGTAAAATAGATTATATTGAATTTATATGATATAAAAATATAATGATTATTATAACTAAATATTGTATTCACTTTTGAAAAAAATTTAAAAATTATTATATTTTCAATGGTTATAACCTTAAAATATGAGAAAAAAAATAAAAATAAATTTTATTTTATTTTATTTTTGAAATAAAACCGATAGATCATTAAATGCTTACTAACTTAAATCAATAATCTTATATATCTCGAAACCCCTAAATACATAAACCTTTTAATGGCTATATACTACTTAATAAATAATAAATCTCATTTTTATTTTTATATATTATAATTTTAAATATTCATTTTAATTATTTATAGTTTAATTTTTTAGTAAAATAAATTACAAAATAAATTTTGAGTGAGACAAATATTATTTAAATAATTTATTTTAATAAAAAAATATTTTTTGATTTGAATTTGATTTGATTTTAGTAATATTATTATTTAGTAATATATTTTGATTTGATTTTGAATCATTATGTGTTATGTAAATATATTTTAATTAATATTTATATTATTAATAATAGTTTATTAATTTAATTTATGATCATTATTATAATATCTATCATTAAAATTATTTATATTGAATTTATATGATATATAATTAGTAAGATTAATATAATTATACATGGTATTCACATTTCAAAAAAATTTAAAATTTTTTTATTTTCAAATATTATAACATTTGAAAATTAAAAAAAATAAAAAAAGAATTTTAAATTTTTATTATATAAATAAAACCTATAAACCACTAAATGCCTAAAAACATAAATTGATAAACTCCTAAACGACAAAACTCCTAAATAATCAAACCATTAAACCGGTATAACACATATAATAAATCATAAATCTTATTTTAATTTGTATTCATTATAATTTTAAATATTCATTTTAATTATTTATTAGTTTATTTTTTATAGAAATATCAATTACAAAATAAATAATGAGCGAGATAACTATAATTTTAATAATTTATTTTTAATCAAAAAAAAATATAAGCATATAAAAAGAAGTAAAAATTTAAAAACAAAAAAGTATTATTAGTAATATATTTTACTTTGATTTTGAATCATTATATATAGGTTTTGCAATTATATTTTATTTGCTATCAATCTTATTAAGAATAGTTTATTAATTATTATTTGATCAATTTTATCATATCTAAAATAAAATTACTTGTATTGAATTTAAATATCTTATAATTATTAAAATTATAATAACTAAATTTTATATTTACATTTGAAAAAAATTTAAATATTATTATATTTTGAAAGGTTTTAACCATTAAAAATGATAAAAAAGCACAAAATTAATATTTTTATTATTTTATTATTTAAATAAAACTTATAAACCACTAAATGCCTAAACATTTAAATCTCTAGACTCCTAAACCCCAAAACCCCCTAAATACTTAAACCATTAAACCTATATAACCTAAATAATAAATAATAAATCTCATTTTTATTGTTTGCATTATAAATTTAAATATTCATTTTAATTATTTTTTAGTTTATTTTTATAGAAATATTAATTACAAAATAAATAATGAGTGAGACATATATAATTTAAATAAATTATTTTTTATTAAAAAAATATAAGCTTATAAAAATAAACAAAATTTTAAAAATTTAAAATTTTATTTAGTAATATAATTTACTTTGATTTTGAATTATTTTGGGTTCTGCAAAAATATTTTAATTAATATCTATCTTATTAATAATAGTTTATTAATTTATTTTTTGATCATCAAAATAATATATATTAATAAAATTTTTATATTGAATTTACATCAAATATAATTATTAAGATTATTATAACTAAGTATTGTATTCATATTTTAGAACTATTAAAAAATTATTATATGTTCAAAGGTTATAACCTTTGAAAATCACGAAAATTCATAAAAATAAATTATTTGTTATTTCATTGATTAAATAAAACCTATATACACCTAAATGTGCAAACATATAAATCAATAAACTCATTAATCCCAAAACCATAAAAAACTTAAATCATTAAATTGGTATACCCTAAATAATAAATACTAAATAATAAATCTCATTTTTATTGGTATTCATTATAATTTTAAATATTCATTTTAATTATTTATCAATTTATTTTTATGGAAATATTAATTACAAAATAAATTAATAGTGAGACAGATATAATTTAAAAAATTTATTTTTCAATAAATAAATATATATGCTTATAAAATGAGGCAAATTTTTAAAATAATAATAATTATTTAGTAATATATCTTATTTTGATTTTGAATCATTTTAGATTACTACAATTATATTTTAATTTATATCAATCTTATTAATACTAGTTTATTAATTTATTTATTTATCATTATTAAAATATCTATTAATAAAATTATTTATATTTAGTTTACATTATATATAATTATTAAGATTATTATAACTAAATATTATATTCACATTTAAAAAAATTTAAATTATTATATTTTCAAAGGTTACAACTTTCAAAAATTAAAAAAAAATCAAAAAATTAAATTTTTTGTTTTTAAATTCTTTAGATAATAACTATAAATCACTAAAGTTATAAACACTTAAATAAGTAAACTTCTAAACCCAAAAACACCTAAATACTTAAACCATTAAACAGGTATATCCTGAATTATAAATAATAAATCTGAATTTTATTTGTATTCATTATAATTTTAAATAATTATTTTAATTATTTATTAATTTATTATTCTAGAATTATAAATTACAAAATAAATTATGAATAAGACAAATTAATTTAAATAATATTTTTATAATAAAAAAATATAATGTTATATAAAAAGCAAAACATTAAATATATTAATTACAAAATAAATTATAAATTAGACAAATATAATTTATATAAATTATTTTTAAATAAAAAAATATAGATAAACTTATTAAAAGAAGAAAAGAATTAAAAACAAAAAATTATTATATAGTAATAAATTTTACTTTGTTTCTGAATCATTTTAGGTTTTGTACTTATATTTTAATTGATATCTAACTTATTAATAATATATTATTAATTTATTATTTGATCATTATTATAATATTTCTCAATAAAAATATTGATATTTAATTTATATGATATTTAGATTTAATAATTATTATAACTAAATATTGTATTTAGTTTTAAAAAAAATTTAAAATTATTATATTTTCAAATGATATAACCTTTGAACATGTGAAAAAACAAAAAAATATTTTTATTATTATTTCTTTGTTTAAATAAAACCTATAAATCATTAAATGCCTAAATACTTAAATCACTAAACTAAAAAATCCTGATACCACTATATAGATAATCGTTTAAACGAGTTGACACTAAATAATAATTAATAAATCTCATTTTTATTTGTTTTCATTTTAATTTAAAAAATTCATTTTGATTGTTTAGTTTTTTATTTATATATATATATTTATTATAAAATTAATTATGAGTTAAAAATATAATTTATAAAATTATTTTTCATCAAAAAATAGATATGCTTATAAAAAGAATAAAAATTTAAAAACAAATAATTAATATTAAGTAATATATTTTGCTTTGCTTTGAATCATTTTAGGATTTGATATTATATTTTAAGTAATATCAATCTTATTCATAATAGATTTTTAATTTATTTTTTGATAATTATTAGAATATCTATCAATAAAATTGTTTATATAGAATTTATATGATTTATAATTATTATGATTATTATAAATAAATATTTATTCACTTTTGAAAAAAATTTAAAAAGTATTATATTTTCAAAGCTTATAACCTTTGAAAATATAAAAAAATAATAAAAATAATTTTTTATAAATAAAAACTATAAACCACTAAATGCATACATAGTTAAATCAGTAAACTCATAAACCCCGTAATGCCTAAATACATAAACCATTAAACTGCTATATTCTACTTAATAATTAATAAATCTAATTTTTATTTCTATTTATTATAATTTTAAATATTCATTTTAATTATTTATTAGTTTATTTTTATTGAAATATTTATTACAAAATAAAGTATGAGTGCGACAAATATAATTTAATTAATTTATTTTTAATAAAAAAATATAAGGTTCTAAAAGAAGTAAAAATATAAAAATTAAAAATTATTTTCTAGTAATATATTTTACTTTAATTTTGAATCAATTTGGGTTTTGTAAATATTTTTTAATTAATTTCTAGAATTTTATTAATAGTTTTTTAATTTAATTTTTGATCATTATTATATTGTCTATCAATAAAATTGTTTATATTGAATTTATATGATATATAATTATTAATATTATTATAACTAAATATTGTATTCACATTTCAAAAAATTGTAAATATTATTATATTTTTGAGGGTTATAACCTATTAAAATGATAATAAATTATAAATTTTTTTTTGTTATTTTATTTTTTTATATAAAACCTATAAACCACTAAAAGCCTAAAAACATAAATCGTTAAACTCCTAACTACAAAACCTCTAAATACTTAAACTATTAAACTGGTATACATTAATAATAAATTTTAAATCTCATTTTAATTTTTATTCAATATAATTTTAAATTTTTATTTTAATTATTTATCAGTTTATTTTTATAGAAATATTAATTAAAAAATAAATTATTAGTGAGAGGGATCTAATTTAAATTAAATCGGTATCCCTAAATAATAAATAATAAATAATAAATTTCATTTTTTTATTATATTTTTAAATATTCATTTTATTTATTAATTTGTTTATTTATATATAAATATTAATTACAAAATAAATTATGAATTAGACAAAGATAAATAATATAAATTATTTTTCATTAAAAAAATATAGATAAACTTAATAAAAAAAATTCAAAAACAAAAAATTGTTATATAGTAATATATTTTTCTTTGCTTCTGAATAATTTTAAGTTTCGTAATTCTATTTTAATTAATAACTATCTTATTATTAATGGATTATAAATTTATTTTTTGACTAATATTAGAAAATTTATTAATAAAATTGTTTATATTGAATTTATATAATATATAAATATAATGATTAGTATAACTAAATATTCTATTTATATTTGAAAAAAATTTAAAAATTATTATATTTTCAAAGGTCATAACCGTTGAAAATATCAAAAAATAATAAAAATAAATTTTTTGATATTTTATTTTCTAAATAAATCTTATAAACCACTAAATGCTAGGGGTGTATTGGGACGAGACAGGATGTAGATTACAAATCTATAGTCTCTTCCCACAGTTTGGAGATTTTTTTTTCAAGATCCAGACCCGTCCCATAGGTTGAAAATATCAGGATGAGATGGGATGGAGATTCGGGATTTTTGGTAGGAGAAAATGGTTTCGGGATGGAATGGAGTTCGAACATTTTTTCAATTTATTTTTTTCAAATCGGCCAAGTTAGTTTATATCGAAACCTTTTTTTGTTCCATTTCTCATTCCTTAGTTATGTATCTTTCGAACTCAAATTGAGCTAATTTTGTTTTGTCAATTATGCTGAATACTGCAAACGAGTTCCATTATCTTGTCAAAAGCTTTGATGTGCAGAAAAAGATAGAAATGTTAAATAGAACGGGACCGAGTTGTGTGCTTAATTTGGTTCTTTGTTTTGTCACAAGTTGGCTTTGTTCAACGGAGTGAAAGTTAACCATATTAGCAATACTACATTTTTTAAACAATTACTTAAAAATATTAAGGAATAGCTAAAGATGACCACAAACATTGGTAGACATAAATTTCTACAACTCCTCCCTTTCCTTCCTCCACTGTAGAAGGACAACCAAAGATGAAAACATATTAATCATATAGACATAAATTTCTAAGATGAAAGAGTAATAAAAAAACAAAATATTACCTTATAAAATTAAATACACCCATTCCTAATTTAGTTAGACAACTATAGTTGGAAAAATATTTGGATCTTGTCACCCCTCTGAAAATTGTAATTGAACCATATTTTTATTAAATTGAATGAATAAAATAAGTAAAATTGAAATTAAAATTTACAAGATTTGTATACTAACCTGATTCTCTATCATCAAGGTCTTGAACTAATTCTTCAATTTCAATAGGTTTGTTTGAGCTTCTCAACCAATCTTTTAGACATATGAGAACTTCAGCTGTAATAGGTGTTAAATAACTACTAAATTTATCTAAAGTTCTCCCCCCATTGCTAAATGTAGATTCGTAGGCCACAGTAGATGCTTGGATAGCAAATACATCCCTTGCTACATTTGCCAAAGAAGGATACCTAACCTCATTTACCTTCCACCAGTTTAGAAGATAAAAATCAATTCTATTTTTTTCAAGTTTGTCCTCCAATTACCTATCAAACTCTTCCAAAGCTGAAACTTCTTGTTCTTTCTCCAATTCAACAAAAAAAATCATCAACATAAGTATCACTACCATCAAAGAAATCATCATTTTTCTTCAACACAGTAGAAGAGAAATCATCTTCTTTTGATTCATCTTCATTTAAATATTTATAATCATCCATCATCTCATTTAAAGCATTTATATCCTTTTTCACCAAATTTTTAGCCAATTCCTCTCCATAATGCTAAGTGTACTTAACCATGAGATATTTGAGCTTATATCTAGGATCCAACACTAATGCTACAAAAAGCATAATATTTGTTGACTAAAGAGAACCCCAATATTTTTAGAATTTATGCCTCATTTTTATACCCATTTCAGACACCATTGTATCTCTATTATTTTCACAAAGCTCACTTTTTTTCAAAATTCGAATAATCTCATTAAAATAAGCACTAGAGGTAAAATCTTATGAACCAGAAAATTTACAAGTTACCTCATAAAAATTTTTCAAGAAACGAGCCAAAATTTTGGCATTTGTTCAGTCTCTCTCAGTTGGAACATTTGAACCAAACTTCTTCAAAAACCATTAGTCTTTGTCCTCCAACTATCAAATCTTTTTGATATTTTATTTCAGTTTGTAGCATCAACTAAGTTGAATTCCATCTTGTAGGACAATCTAATTGCAATGAAGATCGATATGTCAAGTTTGCTTCTTCAACACATAACTTAAACATATCTAATCTTTTAGGACAGTCAAACAAATATATGACAAATTTTGAATGCTACTCCAAGTGTCGGTAGTCAATGAAACTCTACAACAATGAAATGATACGCTATCAAATAATTTCTTCTTTTCCTTCACAAACAAAGAAAAACAATTCCTCAAAATAGAGTGCCTAGATGGAATTTTAAATTGAGGCACACTAACTTCACAAAACTCATTAAACTCATCCCTCTCAACAAAACACAAAGGCAATTCATCTTTTATTATCATTTTTACCAAAGCCTCTCTAAATAGTTGTTGATAAAATTTCCAACAAGTTAATTTGTTATCCTCTGAACTAGTACCTTTAGTGAAACTCAACAAAGATTGTGACTTGTCTTTTCCTTTGTGAGCTTCTATTAATTCTTTTTTGTGTGGAAATTTCCCACAAGTCTCTCTCAAGTATTTCTATAAACCCAAAGTACCTTGATCATTTTTTGCCAAGTATTATTTTTTACACCATATACAAGCTGCCATACCAGTTTCATTTCCCTCTGAATCAACTAATATCTCATAAGTTTCCCAAACATCAGACTTATACTTTTTATGAGATTAAGGTTCAGATGTACCTTTACATTCTTTTACAATTGGAATTGAAGAACCTGCTATAATAATAGGAGGGTTCATGAAAGGATGATGATTGGATTTACCAGAACTTTGATCATTTGAGATGTGATCATCTTCAATTTATTATATTTTTCGTTTACCGTTGGATTGTGCCATTTGAATTGCCATTAATTAATATGATATGTTAAGCATAAATACATATAAATATTTCAAACAAGCAAGCTCTACAAAACTTGTTGTAACACATTCAACCCACCCATTCGGCCCAACTACAACACCACAACCAATACTCAACAAAAATGACCGAGACACATAATAATAATAATTAATCACTCAATTCTCGTCAGAAAAACAAACCAAAAGGCTGGTGGCATCTCAGACACGGTGGAGACAAACAGAAGGCAACGGACAAGGGCTAGACTTAACTGAACTAGGCTGGAATGGCGTGAGAGAATGAGAAGGGAAAAGTCAAAGTCAATAGATTTTCTCAGTCCCGATTCTTTGGGGACAAGACTTTGGGTCGGGTCGCGAATCTCCAAGTCCCGTGACATGCATATAAAGTTAAATCAGTAAACTCCTAAACCCCATAAAGCCTAATTTCATAAACCATTAAACCGCTAAATACTACTTAATAATTGATAAATCTATTTTTTATTGCTATTTATGATATTTTTAATTATTATTTTAATTATTTATTAGTGTATTTATTTAGAAATATTTATTACAAAATAATTTATGAGTGGACATATATAATTTTAATAATATATTATTTATCTAATAAAAATATATGCTTATAAAAGAAGTATAAATTTAAAAATTAAAAATTATTATCAAGTAATATAAGTTACTTTAATTTTGAATCAATTTGGGTTTTGTAAATAATTTTTAATTAATATCTATCTTAATATTAATAGTTTATAAATTTAATTTTTGATCATTATTATATTATGTATCAAAAAATTATTTATATTAAATTTATATGATATATAATTATTAATATTATTATAACAAAATATTGTATTAAAATTTGAAAAAAGTATAAATATTATTATATTTTCAAATGTTATAACCTATGAAAATGATAAAAAAGTATAGAAATTTTATTTATTATTTTATTTTTTTAAATAAAACCTATAAACCACTAAATGACTAAAAACATAAATCGCTAAACTCCTAATGACAAAACATCTAAATACTTAAATCATTAAACTTGTATACATTAATAATAAATCATAAATCTCATTTTAATTTTTATTCAGTATAATTTTAAATTTTTATTTTATTTTTTTATCAATTTATTTTATAGAAATATTAATTACAAAATAAATTATTAGTGAGACAGATCTAAGTTAAATTAAACTGGTATCCCTAAATAATAAATAATAAATCTCATTTTTCTATCATTATAATTTTAAATATTCATCTTAATTATTTATTTGTTTATTTATATATAAATATTAATTACAAAATAAATTGAGTTAGACAAATATTATATATATAAATTATTTTTCATCAAAAAATTATTGATAAACTTTATAAAAGAAAAAAAATTTCAAAACAAAACTTATTATATAGTAATATATTTTATTTTTCTTCTGAATCATTTTAGGATTTTTAATTATATTTTAATTGATATCTATCTTATTAATAATAGATTATTAATAAATTTTATGATCATTATTAAAATATTTATCAATAAAATTGTTTATATTGAATTTATATTATATATAAATATAATGATTATTATAACAATATATTGTAATCACATTTTTTTAAAAATTTAAAAATTATTGTATTTTCTAAGGTTATAACCTTTGAAAATATCAATAAATAATAAAAATAAATTTTTTATTATTTTATTTTTTTAATAAAACCTATAAACCACTAAATGCATACATAGTTAAATCAGTAAACTTCTAAACCTCATAATGCCTAAATACATAAACCATTAAAACACTATATACTACTTAATAAATAATAAATCTAATTTATATTTCTATTTATTATAATTTTAAATATTCATTTTAATTATTTATTAGTTTATTTTTATAAAAAAATTTATTACAAATTAAATTATGAGTGCGACATATATATTTTAATTTATTTATTTTTAATCAAAAAAAATATGTGCTTATAAAAGAAGTAAAAATTTAAAAATTAAAAATTATTATCCAGTAATATATTTTACTTAAATTTTGAATCAATTTGGGTTTTGTAAATATTTTTTAATTAATATCAATCTCTTTATTAATAGTTTATTAATTTAAATTTTGATCATTATTATATTATCTATCAATAAAATTGTTTAAATTGAATTTATATGATATTTAATTATTAATATTATTATAACTAAAGATTGTATTCACATTTCAAAAAATTTTAAATATTATTATATTTTCAAAGGTTATAACCTATAAAAATGAGAAAAAATTACAATTCTTTTTGTTATTTTATTGTTTAAATAAAACTTATAAGCCACTAAATGTTAAAAACATAAATTGCTAAACTCCTAAACGACAAAACCTCTAAATACTTAAACCATTAAACAAGTGTAGATTAAAAAAAATTATAATTCTCAATTTAATTTTTTTTAAGTATAATTTTAAATTTTTATTTTAATTATTTATAAGTTTATTTTTATAGAAATATTAATTACAAAATAAATTATTAGTGAGACAAATATAATATAAATAATTTATTTTTCATCAAAAAAATATATATGCTTATAAAATGAGGCAAAATTTTAAAAATAAAAATTATTATTTACTAATATATCTTATTTTGATTTTGAATCATTTTAGATTTTACAATTATATTTTAATTTATATCATTCTTATTAATACTAGTTTATTAATTTATTTATTGATCATTATTATAATATCTATTAATAAAATTATTTATATTGAGTTTACATTATATATAATTATTAAGATTATTATAACTAAATATTATATTCACATTTAAAAAAATTAAAAATTATTATATTTTCAAAGGTTACAACCTTCAAAAATTAAAAATATTCAAAAAATTAAATTTTTTTTAATTTTTAAGATAATAAATATAAATCACTAAAGGTCTAAACACTTAAATCACTAAACTCATAAACCTAAAAATACCTAAATACTTAAACCATTAAACCGGTATATCCTGAATAATAAATAATAAATCTCAATTTTATTTGTATTCATTATAATTTTAAATAATTATTTTTATTATTTAGTAGTTTATTATTATAGAATTATAAATTACAAAATAAATTATGAGTAAGAAAAATATAATTTAAATAATTTATTTTTAATAACAAAAATATAAACTTATAAAAAAACAAAAACATTAAAAAAAAATTTTATTTCGTAATAAATTTTACTTTTATTTGAATAAATTTAGATTTTGCAAATAGTTTTAAATAATAACTATTTTATTAATAATAGTTTATTAATTTATTTTTTTGTTCATAATTATAATATATATCAATATATATTTTTATATTGAATTTAAATGAATTATAATTATGAAGATTATTATAAATAAATATTATATTTACATTAGAAAAAAATTTAAAAATTATTATATTTTCAAAGGATATAATCTTCATAAATTAGAAAAAATAATAAAAATAAATTGTTTGATATATCATTGTTTAAATAAAACTTATAAACTACTAAATTCCTAAACACATAAACATCTAAACTCCTAAACACAAAAGCCCCTAAATACTTAAACCTTTAAACTAGTATACCATAAATATAATTTAAATAATTTATTAAAATATTAATTACAAAATAAATTATGAGTGATACAAATATAATATAAATTATTTATTTTTCATCAAAAAAATATATAAACTTATAAAAAGAAGCAAAAACTAAAAAACAAAAATTATTATTATGTAATAAATTTTACTTGAATTTTGAATAATTTTAGGTTTTGCAATTATATTTTAATTTATATCCATCATAATAATAATACCATATTAATTTATGTTTTAATAATTGATATCATATCTATCAATAAAATTGTTTATATTTAGTTCATATTATATATAATTATAATGATTATTATAACGAAATATTGTATTCACATTTTTAAAAAAATTTAAAATTATTATATTGTCAGAGGTTATTTAACCTTTGAAAATGTGAAAAAATATCAAAAATAATTTTTTTGTTATTTCATTATTTAAACTAAATATATAAACCTCTAAATACCTAAAAACATAAATTGCTAAAGTCCTAAATGACAAAAACTCTAAATACCTAAAATATTAAACTGGTATACATTAATAATAATTCATAAATCTCATTTTAATTTTTATTCAGCATAATTTTAAATTTTTATTTTAATTATTTATCAGTTTATTTTTATTGAAATATTAATTACAAAATAAATTATTATTGAAAAAGATATAATTTAAATTAAACTGGTATACCCTAAATAATAAAGAATAAATCTCATTTTTTTTTCATTATAATTTTAATATATTCATTTTAATTATTTATTTGTTTATTTTTATATAAATATTAATTAAAAAAAATTTTGAGTTAAACAAATATAATTTATATAAATTATTTTTCATCAAAAAAAATATAGATAAACTTATTAAAATAAAAAAAATTAAAAACAAAAAATTATTATATAGTAATATAATTTGCTTTGCTTCTGAATCATTATAGGTTTTGTAAGTATATTTTAATTGATATCTATCTTATTAATAATTGATTATTAATTTATTTTTTGATCATTATTAGAATATTTATCAATAATATTGTTTATATTGAATTTAAATGATATATAAATATAATGATTATTATAACTAAATATTGAATTCACATTTGAAAAAAATTTAAAAATTATTATATTTTCAAAGGTTATAACCTTTGAAAATATAAAAAAAATAATAAAAATAAACATTTTGTTATTTTAATTTTTAAATAAAACCTATAAACCACTAAATGCCTAAAAACCTGAATCGCTACACACCTATACGACAAAACCTCTAAATACTTAAAATCTTAAATTGGTATACATTAATAATAATTCATAAATATCATTTTAATTTTTATTGAGTCGAATTTTAAATTTTTATTTTAATTATTTAATAGTTTATTTTTATTGAAATATTAATTACAAAATAAATTATTAATGAAACAGATATAATTTAAATTAAACTGGTATACCCTAAATAATAAATAATAAATCTCATTTTTTTTAATTATAATTTTAAATATTCATTTTAATTATTTATTTGTTTATTTTTATATAAATATTAAATAAAAAATTAAGTATGAGTTAGACAAATATAATTTATGTAAATTATTTTTAATCAAAAAAATATAGATAAATTTTTTTAAAATAAAAAAAAATTACAAAACAAAAAATTATTATATATTAATATATTTTGGTTTGTTTTGAATCTTTTTATGTTTTCTAATTATATTTTAATTGATATCTATCTTATTAATGATAGATTATTAATTTATTTTTTGAACATATTAGAATATTAATCAAAAAAATTGTTAATATTGAATTTATATGATATTTAAATAAAATGATTATTATAACTAAATATTGAATTCGCTTTTTAAAAAAATTTAAAATTATTATATTTTCAAAGGTTATAACCTTTGAAAATATCAAAAAATAATAAAAATAATTTTTTTGTTATTTTATTTTTTAAATAAAACATATAAACAACTAAATGCATGCACAATTAAATCAGTTTACTTTTAAACCCCATAATACCTAAATACATAAACCATTAAACAACTATATAATACATAATAATTAAGAAATCTAATTTTTATTTCTATTTATTATAATTTAAATTTTCATTTAATTATTTATTAGTTTATTTATATAGAAATATTTATTACAAAATAAATTATGAGTAAGATCAATATAATTTAAATAATTTATTTTAAATCAAAAAATATATACATGCTTATAAAATAAGTATATTTTAAAAATTAAAAATTATTATTTAGTAATATATTTTACTTTAATTTTGAATCAATTTGGGGTTTTTAAATATTTTTTAATTTATATCTATCTTATTATTAATAGTTTATTAATTTAATTTTTGATCATTATTATAATAACTATCAATAAAAATATTCATATTGAATTTATATGATGTATGATTATTATTAATATTATATCTAAATATTGTATTCACATTTTATAAAATTTAAAATCTCAAAACCATTAAACTGGTATACATTAATAATAAATTATAAATCTCATTTTAATTTTTATTCAGTATAATTTTAATTTTTTATTTTAATTATTTAACAGTTTATTTTTATAAAAATATTAATTACGAAATAAATTATTAGTGACACAAATATAATTTAAATAATTTATATTTCATCAAAAAAATATAAGCTTATAAAAATATGCACAATTTTAAAAACAAAAATTTATTATTTAGTAGAATATTTTATTTTGATTTTGTATCATTTTAGATTTTGCATTTATATTTTAATTTATATCATTCTTTTTAATAATAGTTTATTAATATTTTATTGATCATTATTATAATATCTAATATTAAAATTATTTATATTGAGTTTACATTATATTTAATTATTAAGATTATTATAACTAAATATTATATTCACATTTAAAAAAAATTAAAAAATATTATATTTTCAAAGGTTATAACCTTCAAAAATTTAAAAAAAACAAAAAATTAAATTTTTTGTTTTTTCATTCTTTAAATAAAAACTATAAATCACTAAAGGCATAAACACTTAAATCACTAAACCCCAAAAGACCTAAATTACTAAATGATTAAAACTATATATCCTGAATAATAAATAATAAATCTTACTTTTATTTGTATTTATTATAATTTTAAATATTCATTTAATTAACTTTTAGTTTATTTTTATAGAATTATAAATTACAAAATATATTATGAGGAAGAAAAATCTAATTTAAATAATATACTTTTAAGAACAAAAAATATAAACTTATGAAAAGAATCAAAACATCAAAAACATTATTATTTAGTAATTTATTTTACTTTGATTTTGAATAAATTTAGGTTTTGCAAATATATTTTAAATAATATCTATCTTTTTTATAATAGTTTATTAATTTATTTTTTGATCATTAATATAATATCTATCAATATAATTGTTTATATTGAATTTATATGATATATAATTATTAATATTATCAAAACTAAATATAGTATCACATTTCAAAAAAATTTAGAAATTGTTATATTTTCAAAGGTTACTACCTTTAAAAATGCGAAAAAATAACAAAAAATATTTTTTTTGTTATATCATTGTTTATATAAAACTTATAAACTATTAAATACCTAAACACATAAATCTCTAAACTCCTAAATCCCGAAGCCCCTAAATACTCAAACCTTTAAACTGGTAAACCTTAAATATAATTTAAATAATTTATTGAAATATTAAATACAAAATAAATTATGAGTGATACAAATAAAATTTAATAGATATTTTATTGTTTATATAAAACCTATAAACAACTAAAAGCCTAAAAACTTAATTCAATAACTCTTAAAAAGCGAAAACCCTAAATAATAAATATTAATTTTTTTAAATCGGTAACCATAAATAATAAATAATAAATCTCAATATTATTGTTTTTATTATAATTTTAAAAATTCATTTTAATTATTTATTTGTTTATTTTTATATAAATATTAATTACAAAAAAAATAATGAGTGAGACAGATATAATTTAAATAAATTATTTTTTATGAAAAAAAATAAGCTTATAAAAATAAAAAAAATTTCAAAAAATTAAAATTTTTTTAGTAATATAATTTACTGTTGATTTTGAATTATTTTGGTTTCTACAAATATATTTTAATTAATATCTATCTTATTAATAAGAGTTTATTATTTTATTTTTTGATCATTATAATAATATATATTAATAAATTTTTATATTGAATTTACAACAAATATAATTTTTAAGATTATTAAAACTTAGTTTGTATTCATATTTAATAACTATTAAAAAATTATTATATTTTTAAAGGTTATAACATTTGAAAATAACGAAAATTCATAAAAATAAAAATTTTGATATTTCTTTAATTAAATAAAAACAATAAACACCTAAATGTGTAAACAAATAAATCAATAAACTCATTAACCCCAAAACCAGAAAAAACTTAAACAATTAAATAGTTATAGCCTAAATAATAAATCATAAATCTCATTTTTATTTGCATTCATTATAATTTTAAATATAAATTTTAATTATTTATTAGTCTTATATCTGATGTTGATTTTGAATAAATTTATATTTTGCAAATATATTTTAACAAATATCTATCTTATTAATAATAGTTTATTATTATTTTATTATTTTATCATTAAAATAATATCTATCAATTTAATTATTTATATTGAATTAACGTGATATATAATTATTAAGATTATCATAACTAAATATGGTATTCACATATAAAAAAACTTTAAAAATTCTTATATTTTCAAAGGTTTTAACCTTCAAAAATCAGAAAAAATAACAAAAATAAGTTTTTTGATATATCTTTGTTTAAATAATAAACCATTAAATGTCTAAATACATAAATCTCTAAACTCCTAAACACAAAGCCACTAAATAGTTAAACCTTTAAACTCGTAAACCTTAAATATAATTTAAATAATTTATAGAAATATTAATTACAAAATAAATTATGAGTGACAAATATAATTTAAATAATATATTTTTCAACAAAAAAAAATATAAGCTTATAAAATGATGCAAAACTAAAAAAAAAATTATTATTTTGTAATAAATTTTACTATGATTTTGAATCATTTTAGGTTTTTTAATTATATTTTAATTTATAGCTATCATATTAATAATAGTTTATATATTTATTTTTTGATAATTGATATATTATTATTAATAAAATTGTTTATATTTAGTTTATAATATAGATAGTTATAATAATTATTATTACTAAATATTGTATTTTAAATTTTTTTAAAAAATTTTAAAATTATTATATTTTCAAATGTTGACTTTTGAAAAAATGAAAAAATATCAAAAATAATTTTTTTGTTATATCATTGTTTAAATAAAAGCTATAAACCATTAAATGCCTAAATACTTAAATCAATAACTTCTAAATCTCGAAAACCCTAAATAGATAAATTTTTTAAACAAGTATAACCTAAATAATAAATAATAAATCTAATTTTTATTTTTTTCATTATAATTTTAAATATTCATTTTAATTATTTATTTGTTTATTTTTTATAAATATTAATTACAAAATAAATTATAAGTTAGACAAATTTAATTTATATAAATTATTTTTCAACAAAGAAATATAGATAAACTTATTAAGAGAAGACAAAAATAAAAAACAAAAAATTTTTTTATAGTAATATATTTTACTTTGTTTCTGAATCATTTTAGGTATTGTAATTATATTTTAATTGATATCTAATTTATTAATAATAGATTATTAATATATTTTTTGATCATTATTAAAATATTTATCAATAAAAATATTTATTTTTAATTTATATGATATATAAATTGAATAATTATTATAACTAAATATTGTATTCACTTTTGAAAAAATTTTTGAAATTATTATATTTTCAAAGATTAAAATCTTTGAACTTGTGAAAAATCAAAAAAAAATATTTTTTTTTATTATTTCATTGTTTAAATAAAACCTATATATCACTAAATGCCTAAACACTTAAATAACTAACCTACAAAATTCTGATACCCCTATATAGTTAATCCTTTAAATCGGTATATCCTAAATAATAATTAATAAATTTCATTTTTATTTGATTTCATTATAATTTAAAAATTTGATTTTGTTTGTTTAGTTTTTATTTTTATATATGTAATAATTATAAAATAAATTATGAGTTAAAAATATAATTTATAAAAATTATTTTTCATCAAAAAATCTGATAAGCTTATAAAAAGAATAAAAATTTAAAAACAAATAATTATTTTTAGTAATATATTTTGCTTTGATTTTGAATCATTTTAGGTTTTGATATTATATTTAAAGTAATATCAATCTTATTCATAATATATTTTAAATTTATTTTTTGATAATTATTAGAATGTCTCTGAATAAAATTGTTTATATTGAATTTATATGATATATAATTATTATGATTATTATAAATAAATATTGTATTCACTTTTGAAACAAATTTAAAAATTATTATATTTTCAAATGTTATAATCTTAAAAAATGAGAAAAAATAATAAAAATAATATTTAGTTATTTTATTTTCTAAATAAAACTTATAGACCAATAAATGCTTACTTACTTAAATTAGTATGCTCATAAACCCCTAAATACATAAACATTTTAACATCTATATACTTCTTAATAAATAATAAATCTCATTTTTATTTCTATTTATTATAATTTTAAATATTCATTTTAATTATTTATAGTTTAATTTTTTAGAAAAATTAATTTCAAAATAAATTTTGAGTGAGACAAATATTATTTAAATAATTTATTTTTAATCAAAAAAATATAAGCTTATAAAAAGAAGGAAAAATTTAAAAATTAAATATTATTATTTAGTAATATATTTTCATTTGATTTTGAATCATTTTGTGTTATGTAAATATTTTTTAATTAATATTTATATTATTAATAATAGTTAATTAATTTAATTTTTGATCATTATTATAATATCTATCATTAAAATTGTTTATATAGAATTTATATGATATATAATTAGTAAGATTAATATAATTTTACATAGTATTCACATTTCAATAAATTTTAAAAATTATTTTATTTTTAAAGGTTATTACCTTTGAAAATCAGAATAAATCTAAAATTTTTTTTTATTATATAAATAAAACATATAAACCACTAAATACCTAAAAAACTAAATTGATAAACTCCTAAACGAAAAAACTCCTAAATAATCAAACTAATAAACCGGTATACCACATATAATAAATCATAAATCTCATTTTAATTTTTATTCATTATAAATTTAAATATTCATTTTAATTATTTATTAGTTTATTTTTTATAGAAATATTAATTGCAAAATAAATAATGAGCGAGACGAGTATATTTTAATAATTTATTTTTAATCAAAAAATTAATACAAGCTTATAAAAAGAAGTAAAAATTAAAAAACAAAAAATTATTATTTAGTAAAATATTTTACTTTGATTTTGAATCATTATATATAGGTTTTGCAATTATATTTTAATTACTACCAATCATATTAATAATAGTTTATTAATTTATTATTTGATCAATTTTATAATATCTTACAATAAAATTATTTATATTGAATTTAAATGTATTATAATTATTAAGATTATTATAACTAAATGTTATGTTTATATTTGAAAAAAATTTTAAAATTATTATATTTTCAAAGGTTATAATCTTCAAAAATGATAAAAAATCACAAAAATAATTTTTTTATTAATTTATTATTTAAATAAAACTTATAAACCACTAAATGCCTAAACATTTATATCTCTAGACTCCTAAACCCCAAAACCCCCTAAATACGTAAACAATTAAACCTATATAACCTAAATAATAAATAATAAATCTCATTTTTATTTGTATTCATTATAATTTTAAATATTCATTTTAATTATTTTTTAGTTTATTTTTATAGAAATATTAATTACGAAATATATAATGAGTGAGTCATATATAATTTAAATAAATTATTTTTTATGAAAAAAATATAACCTTATAAAAATAAACAAAATTTCAAACATTTAAAATTTTATTTAGTAATATAATTTACTTTGATTTTGAAATATTTTGGGTTCTACAAATATATTTAATTAATATCTATCTTATTAATAATAGTTTATTAATTTATTTTTTGATCATCAAAATAATATATATTAATAAAATTTTTTATACTGAATTTACATCAAATATAATTTTTATGATTATTATAACTAAGTATTGTATTCATATTTTAGGACTATTAAAAAATTATTATATTTTCAAAGGTTATAAACTTTGAAAATCACGAAAATTCATAAAAATAATTTTTTTGTTATTTCATTGATTAAATAAAACCTATAAACACCTAAATGTTCAAACATATAAATCAATAAACTCCTTAACCCCATAACCACAAAAAACTTAAACCATTAAATAGGTATACCCTAAATAATAAATCATATATCTCTTTTTTTATTAGTATTCATTATAATTTTAAATATTCATTTTAATTAATTATCAATTTATTTTAATAGAAATATTAATTACAAAATAAATTATTAGTGAGACAGATATAATTTAAATAAATTATTTTTCATCAAAAAATTATATATGCTTATAAAATGAGGCAAAATTTTTGAAATAAAAAATTATTATTTAGTAATATATCTTATTTTGATTTCGAATCATTTTAGATTCTACAATTATATTTTAATTTATATCATTCTTATCAATACTAGTTTAATAATTTATTTATTGATCATTATATTAATATCTTTTAATAAACTTATTTATATTTAGTTTACATTATATATAATTATTAAGATTATTATAACTAAATATTATTTTCACATTTAAAAAAATTTAAAATTATTATATTTTCAAAGGTTACAACCTTCAAAAATTTAAAAAATTCAAAAAATTAAATTTTTTGTTTTTAATTCTTTAGATACTAACTATAAATCACTAAAGGTCTAAACCCTTAAATCACTAAACTCCTAAACCCAAAAACACCTAAATACTTAAACCATTAAACTAGTATATCCTGAATAATAAATAATAAATCTCAATTTTATTTGTATTCATTATAATGTTAAATAATTATTTTAATTATTTATTAGTTTATTATTATAAAATTATAAATTACAAAATAAATTATGCATAAGATAAATTAATTTAAATAATTTATTTATAAAAACAAAAATATAAAGTTATAAAAAAAGCAAAACATTAAAAAAATTATTATTAAGTAATATATTTTACTTTGATTTTGAATAAATCTAGATTTTGCAAATATATTTTAAATAATATCTATCTTATTAATAATAGTTTATTAAATTTTTTTGATCATTATTATAATATCTAGCAATGTAATAATTTATATTGAATTTATTTGACTTATAATTATTAAGATTATTATAACTAAATATTATATTTACATTTGAAAAAAATTTAAAAATTATTATATTTTCAAAGGTTATAACCTTCAAAAATTAAAAAAATAATAAAAATAAATTTTTTGTTATATCATTGTTTAAAAAAAACTTAAACCACTAAATGCCTAAACACTTAAACCTGTAAACTCCTAAATACAAAATCCTGTAAATACTTAAACCTTTAAACTCGTAAACCTTAAATATAATTTAAATAATTTATTTAAATATTAATTACAAAATAAATTATGAATGATACAAATATAATTTAAATAATTTATTTTTCGTCAAAAAAAAAATACAAGCTTATAAAAAGAAGCAAAAACTAAAAAAAATTATTATTTAGTAATAAATTTTACTTGATTTTGAATATTTTTAGGTTTTGCAATTATATTTTAATTTATATCTATCATATTAATAATAGCATATTAATTTATTTTTTGATAATTTATATCATATCTATAAATAAAATTGTTTATATTTAGTTTATATTATATATAATTATAATGATTATTATTACTAAATATTGTATTCACATTTTTAAAAAATTTTAAATTATTATATCTTCAAAGGTTATAACCTTTGAAGATGTGAAAAAATATCAAAAATAATTTTTTTGTTATTTCATTGTTTAAATAAAACATATAAACCACTAAATGCCTAAAAACATAAATCGCTAAAGTCATAAACGAAAAAACCTTTAAATACTTAAAATATTAAACTGATATATATTAATAATAATTCATAAATCTCATTTTAATTTTTTTTATTATTTATCAGTTTATTTTTATAGAAATATTAATTACAAAATAAATTATTAGTGAGACAGATCTAATTTAAATTAGACTGGTATACCCAAAATAATAAAGAATAAATCTCAATATTATTTTTTTAATTATAATTTTAAATATTCATTTTAATTATTTATTTGTTTATTTTTATATAAATATTAATTAAAAAATAAATTATGAGTTAGACAAATATAATTTATATAAATTAATTTTCATCAAAAAAATATGGATAAACTTTTTAAAAGAAAAAAAAATTTCAAAATAACAAATTATTATATAGTAATATATTTTGATTTCTTCTGAATCATTTTAGGTTTTTTTATTATATTTTAATTGATATTTATCTTATTAATAATAGATTATTAATTTATTTTTTGATCATTTTTAGAATATTTATCAATAATATTGTTTATATTGAATTTTTATGATATATAAATATAATGATTATTATAACTAAATATTGAATTCACATTTGAAAAAATTTAAAAATTATTATATTTTCAAATGTTATAACCTTTGAAAATATCAAAAAATAATAAAAATAAATATTTTGTTATTTTAATTTTTAAATAAACCCTATAAACAACTAAATGCTTACACTGTAAAATCAGTAAATTCCTAAGGCCTGTAATGCCTAAATACATAAACCATTAAACTGCTATATACTACTTAATAATTAATAAATATAATTTTTATTTCAGTTTATTATTATTTTAAAAATTCATTTTAATTATTTATAAGTTTATTTTATAGAAATATTTATTACAAAATAAATTATGAGTGCGACAAATATAAATTAAATAATTTATTTTTAATAAAAAAAATATACGCTTATAAAAGAAGTAAAATTTTAAAAATTAAAAATTATTATCCAGTAATATATTTTACTTTAATTTTGAATCAATTTGGGTTTTGTAAATATTTTTTAATTAATATCTATCTTATTATTAATAGTTTATTAATTTAATTTTTGATCATTACTATAATATCTATTAATAAAATTAGTTTATATTGAATTTACATGATATATAATTATTAAAATTATTATAACTAAATATTGTATTCACATTTCAAAAAATTTTAAATATTATTATATTTTCAAAGGTTATAACCTATGAAAATGACTAAAAATTACAATTTTTTTTGTTATTTTATTGTTTAAATAAAACCTATAAACCACTAAATGCCTAAAAACATAAATCGCTAAACTCCAAAACGACAAAACGTCTAAATACTTAAACTATTAAACTTGTATACATTAATAATAATTATTACTAAATATTGTATTCACATTTTTATAAAATTTTAAAATTATTATATTTTCAAATGTTGACATTTAAAAATTTGAAAATATATCAAAAATAAATTTTATGTTATTTCATTGTTTAGATAAATGCTATAAACCATTAAATGCCTAAATACTTAAATCAATAACTTTTAAATCTCGAAAACTCTAAATAGATAAATTTTTTAAACAGGTATATCCTAAATAATAAATAATAAATCTCATTTTTATTTTTTTTCATTATAATTTTAAATATTCATTTTAATTATTTATTTGTTTATTTTTATATAAATATTAATTACATAATAAATTATAAGTTAGACGAATATAATTTATATAAATTATTTTTCAACAAAAAAATATAGATAAACTTATTAAAAGAAGAAAAAAATTAAAAACAACAAATTATTTTATAGTAATATATTTTATTTGTTTCTGAATCATTTTATTTTTTGTAGTTATATTTTAATTGATATCTAACTTATTAATAATAGATTATTACTTTTTTTTTCGATCATTATTAGAATATTTATCAATAAAAATATTTATATGATATATTGATTTAATAATTATTATAACTAAATATTCTATTCACTTTAGAAAAAAATTTTAAAATTATTATATTTTCAAAGATTATAACCTTTGAACATGTGAAGGAAACATAAAAAATATATTTTTTTTAATATTTCATTGTTTAAAAAAAACCTATAAATCACTAAATGCCTAAACACTTAAATCATTAAACTACAAAATCAAGATACCCCTATATAGATATTTGTTTAAACGGCTATACCCTAAATAAAAATTAATAAATCTCATTTTTATTTGTTTTCATTATAATTTAAAAAATTCATTTTGATTGTTAAGTTTTTTATCTTTATATATATATTAATAATAAAAAATATTATTAGTTAAAAATATAATTTATAAAAATTAGTTTTCATCACAAAATATATAAGATTATAAAAAGAATAAAAATTTAAAAACAAATAATTATATGAAGTAATATATTTTGCTTTGCTTTTGAATCATTTTAGGTTATGATATTATATTTTAAGTAATATCAATCTTATTCATAATAGATTTTTTATTTATTTTTTGATAATTATTAGAATATATATCAATAAAATTATTTATATTGAATTTATATGATATATAATTATTATGATTATTATAAATAAATATTTAATCACTTTAGAAAAAAACTTTTTATTAATAAACTATTATTAATAATATAAATATTAATTAAAATATATTTACATAACATAATGATTCAAAATCAAATCAAAATATATTACTAAATAATAAAATTTAGATGAAAAATATATTACTATATAAAAATGATTCAGAAGAAAGGAAAATAAATTACTATATAAAAATTTGTTGTTTTGAAATTTTTTTTCTTTTAAAATAAATTATTTTTCATTTTAATTAAAAATAATTTATATATATTATATTTGTCTAACTCATAATTTATTTTGTAATTAATATTTATATAAAAATAAACAAATAAATAATTAAAATAATAATTAAAATTATAATGAAAAAAATAATATTGAGATTTATTATTTATTATTAAGGGTTACCGCTTTAAAAAAGTTATTATTTATTATTTAGGGTTTTAAAGAATTAGGAGTTATTGATTTAAGTGTTTAGGCATTTAGTTGTTTATAGGTTTTATTTAAACAATGAAATATCAAAAAAAAATATTTTTTTTATTTTCACATTTTCAAAGATTATAATCTTTGAAAATATAATAATTTTAAATTTTTTTTCAAAAGTGAATTCAATATTTAGTTATAATAATCATTATATTTATATATCATATAAATTCAATATAAATAATTTTATTTATAAATATTCTTATAATGATCAAAATATAAATTAATAATCTATTATTAATAAGATAGATATCAATTAAAATATAATTACAAAACCAATAATGATTCAGAAGCAAAGCAAATTATATTACTATATAATAATTTTTTGTTTTTAATTTTTTTCTTCTTTTAATAAGTTTATCTATATTTTTTTGTTGAAAAATAATTTATATAAATTATATTTGTCTAACTCATAATTTATTTTGTAATTAATATTTATATAAAAATAAACAAATAATTATTATTTTTAAGTTTTTGCATCATTTTATAAGCTTATATATTTTTTTGTTGAAAAATATATTATTTAAATTATATTTGTCACTCATAATTTATTTTGTAATTAATATTTCTATAAATTATTTAAATTATATTTAATGTTTACTAGTTTAAAGGTTTAGGAATTTAGGGGATTCGGGGTTTAGGAGTTATAAATATTTATGTATTTAGGCATTTAAAGGTTTATAAGTTTTTTTTTAAACAATGATATAACAAAACATTTATTTTTGTTATTTTTTTTCATTTTTGAAGTTTATAACATTTGAAAATATAACAATTATTAAATTTTTTTGATATGTGAATACTATATTTAGTAATGATAATCTTAATAATTATATATCATGTTAATTCAATATAAACAATTATATTGATAGATATTATATTAAAGATCAAAAAATAAATTAATAAACTATTATTAATAAGATAGATATTTTTAAAAATATATTTGCAAAATGTAAATTTATTCAAAATCAAAGTAAAATATAATACTAAATAATAATTTTTTTGATGTTTTGCTTCTTTTTATAAGTTTATATTTTTTGTTATTAAAAGTAAATTATTTAAATTATAGTTGTCTTCCACAAAATTAATTTTAATTTATAATTTGATAAAAATAAACTAATAAATAATTAAAATGAATATTTAAAATTATAATGAATACAAATAAAATTGAGATTTATTATTTATTATTCAGGATACCCTAGTTTAATGGTTTAAGTAATACGTGTTTTGGGGTTTAGTGATTTAAGTGTTTAGGACTTTAGTGATTTAAAGTTTTTATTTAAAGAATGAAAAAATAGAAAATTAAATTTTTTGATTTTTTTTAATTTTTCAAGGTTATAACATTTGAAAACAAAATAATTTTTAATTTTTTTTAAATGTTAATATAATATATAGTTAAAATATTCTTAATAATTATATATAATGTAAACTAAATATAAATATTTCTATTAATAGATATTATAATAATGATCAATAAAAAATTAATAAACTATTATTAATAAGAATGTTATAAATTAAAATATAATTGAAAAAACTAAAATGATTCAAAATCAAAATAAAATATATTACGAAATAATAAATTTTTGTTTTTAAAATTTTGCCTCTTATTATAAGCATATATTTTTTTTTTGATAATAAATAAATTATTTAAAATAGATCTGTCTCACTAATAATTTATTTTTTAATTAATATTTCTATAAAAATAAACTGATAAATAATTAAAATATAAATTTAAAATTACACTTAATAAAAATTAAAATGAGATTTATGATTTATTATTAATGTATACCAATTTAATAGTTTAAGTATTTAAAGTTTTTTGATTTAGGAGTTTAGCGATTTATGTTTTTAGGCATTTAGTGGTTTATAAGTTTTTTTTAAACTATAAAATAACAAAAAAAAATTTGTAATTATTTTTCATTTTCATAGGTTATAACCTTTGAAAATATAATAATATTTAAAATTTTTTGAAATGTGAATACAATATTTAGTTATAATAATTTTAATAAATTATTAATAATAAGATAGATATTAATTAAAAAATCTTTACAAAACCCAAATTGATTCAAAATTAAAGTAAAAAATATTACTGGATAATAATTTTTAATTTATAAAATTTTACTTCTTTCATAAGCATATATATATTTTTTGATTAAAAATAAATTATTTAAATTATATTTGTCGCACTCATAATTTATTTTGTAATAAATATGTATATAAAATAAACTTATAAATAATTAAAATGAATATATAAAATAATAATAAATTGAAATAAAAATTAGATTTCTTAATTATTAAGTAGTATATAGCAGCTTAATGGTTTATGTATTTAGGCATTACGGTCCTTAGGAGTTTAGTGATTGTACTGTGTATGCATTTAGTGGTTTATAAATTTTATTTAAAAATTAAAATAACAAAATATTTATTTTTATTATTTTTTGATATTTCAAAAATTATAACCTTTGAAAATATAATAATTTTTAAATTTTTTTCAAATGTGAATTCAATATTTAGTTATAATAATCATTATATTTATATATCATATAAATTCAATATAAACAATATTATTTATAAATATTCTAAAAATGATCAAAAAATAAATTAATAATCTATTATTAATAAGATAGATATCAATTAAAATATAATAAAAAAACTTAAAATGATTCAGAAGAAATCAAAATATATTACTATATAATAATTTGTTGTTTTAAATTTTTTTCTGTTTTAAAAAGTTTATCCATATTTTTTTGATGAAAATTAATTTATATAAATTATATTTGTATAACTCATAATTTATTTTTTAATTAATATTTATATAAAAATAAACAAATAAATAATTAAAATGAATATTTAAAATTATAATGAAAAAAATAATATTGAGATTTATTCTTTATTATTTTGGGTATACCAGTCAAATTTAAATTAGATCTGTCTCACTAATAATTTATTTTGTAATTAATATTTCTATAAAAATAAACTGATAAATAATTAAAAAAAATTTAAAATTATACTGAATAAAAATTAAAATGAGATTTATGAATTATTATTAATGTATAGCAGTTTAATATTTTAAGTATTTAGAGGTTTTTTCGTTTATTACTTTAGCGATTTATGTTTTTAGGCATTTAGTGGTTTATAGGTTTTTTTTAAACAATCAAATAAAATAAAAATTTTGTAATTATTTTTAATTTTCATAGTTCATAAACTTCAAAAATATAATAATATTTAACATTTTTTGAAATGTGAATAAAATATTTAGTTATAATAATTTTAAAAATTATATATCATATAAATTCAATATAAACTATTTTATTGATATATATTATAATAATGATCAAACATTAAATTAATAAACTATTAATAATAAGATGATATTAATTAAAAATATTTACGAAACCCAAATTGATTCAAAATTAAAGTAAATAATATATTGGATAATTTTTAATTTTTAAATTTACTTCTTTTATAAGAGTATTATATTTTTTTTATTAAAAATAAATATTTAAATTAAAATTTCGCACTTATAATTTAATTTGTAATAAAAATTTATATAAAATAAACTAATAATAATTAAAATGAATATTTAAAATTATAAAAAATTAAAATAAAATTAGATTTCTTATTATTAAGTAGTATATAGCTGTTTAATGGTTATGTATTTAGGCATTACGGTTTAGAGTTTACTGATTTAACTGTGTATGCATTTAGAGGTTTATAGGTTTTAAGTACAAATTAAATAACAAAATATTTATTTTTATTAATTTTTTATATTTCTTAAGGTTATAACCTTTGAAAATATAATAATTTTAAATTTTTTCAAATTGAATTCAATATTTAGTTATAATCATTATATTATATATTATATAAAATCAATATAAACAATTTTATTGATAAATATTCTAATAATAATCAAAAAATAAATTAATAATCCATTAATAATAAGATAGCTATTAATTAAAATATAATTACCAAACTTAAAACGATTCAGAAGCAAAGAAAAATATATTAATATATAATAATTTTTTGTTTTTGAATTTTTAATCTTTTATTAAGTTTATCTATATTTTTTTATGAAAAATAATTTATATAAATTATATTTGTCTAACTCATAATTTATTTTGTAATTAATTTTTATATATAAATAAACAAATAAATAATTAAAATGAATATTTAAAATTATAATCAGAAAAAAATTAGATTTATTATTTATTGTTTATTATTTAGGGATACCGATTTAATTTAAATTAGATCCATCTCACTAATAATTTATTTTGTAATTAATTTTATTATAAAAATAAAATGATAAATAATTAAAATAAAAATTTAAAATTATACTGAAGAAAAATTAAAATAAGATTTAAGATTTATTATTAATGTATACTAGTTTAATAGTTTAAGTATTTAGAGGTTTAGTCGAATAGGTGTTTGGCGATTCATGTTTTTAGGCTTTTAGAGGTATATAGGATTTATTTAAAGAATAAAATAACAAAAAAAAATTTGTAATTTTTTTATCATTTTCATAGGTTATAACCTTTGAAAATATAATAATATTTAAAATATTCTGAAATGTGAATACAATATTTAGTTATAATATTTTTAATAATTATATATCATATAAATTCAATATAAACAATTTTATTGATAGATATTATAATAATGATCAAAAATTAAATTAATAAATTATTATTAATAAAATAGATATTAATTAAAAAATATTTACAAAACCCAAATTGATTCAAAATTAAAGTAAAAAATATTAATGGATAATAATTTTTAATTTTTAAATTTTTACTTCTTTTATAAGGGTATACATTTTTTTTATTAAAAATAAATTATTTAAATTATATTTGTCGCACTCATAATTTATTTTGTAATAAATATTTCTATAAAAATAAACTTATAAATAATTAAAATGAATATTTAAAATAATAATAAATTGAAATAAAAATTAGATTTCTTAATTATTAAGTAGCTATATAGCGGTTTAATGGTTTAATGTATTTAGGCATTACGGACCTTAGGAGTTTACTGATTTACTGTGTATGCATTTAGTCGGTTTATAGGTTTTATTTAAAAATTAAAATAACAAAATATTTATTTTTATTATTTTTTTGATATTTTCAAAGTTTATAACATTTCGAAATATAATAATTTTAAATTTTTTTCAAATGTGAATTCAATATTTAGTTATAATAATCATTATATTTATATATCATATATAATTCAATATAAACAATATTATTGATAAATATTCTTAAAATGATCAAAAATAAATAAATAATCTATTATTAATAAATAGATATCAATTAAAATATAATAAAAAACATAAATGATTCAGAAGAAATCAAATATATACTATATAATAATTTCTTCTTATGAAATTTTTTTTCTTTTAAAAAATTTATCTATATTTTTTTGATTAAAAATAATTTACATAAATTTTATTTGTCTAACTCATAATTTATTTTTTAATTAATATTTATATAAAAATAAACAAATAAATAATTAAAATGAATATTTAAAATTATAGTCAAAAAGATAATATTGAGATTTAATCGTTATTATTTTGGGTATACCAGTCTAATTTAAATTAGATCTGTCTCACTAATAATTTATTTTGTAATTAATATTTCTAAAAAAATAAACTGATAACTAATTAAAATATAAATTTAAAATTATAATGAATAAAAATTAAAATGAGATTTATGAATTTTTATTAATGTATACCCGTTTAATATTTTATGTATTTAGAGGTTTTTTCATTTATGACTTTAGCGATTTATGTTTTTAGGTATTTAGTGGTTTATAGGTTTTATTTAAACAATTAAATATCAAAAAAATTCTTTTTGATATTTTCTCACATTTTCAAAGTTTATAACCTTTGAAAATATAATAATTTTAAAATTTTTTAAAAATGTGAATACAATATTTAGTAATAATAATCATTATAATTATATATAATATAAACTAAATATAAACAATTTTATTGATAGATATGATATCAATTATCAAAAAATAAATTAATATTCTATTATTAATATGATAGATATAAATTAAAATATAATTGTAAAACTAAAAATATTCAAAATACAAGTAAAATTTTTTACTAAATAATAATTTTTTTTAGTTTTTGCTGCATTTTATAAGCTTATATTTATTTTTTGATGAAACATAAATTATTTAAATTATATTTGCATCACTCATAATTTATTTTATAATTAATATTTTAATAAATTATTTAAATTATATTTGAGGTTTACGAGTTTAAAGGTTAAAGTATTTAGGAGCTTTTGTGTTTAGGAGTTTAGAGGATTAAGTGTTTAGGTATTTAGTGGTTTATAAGTTTTATCTAAACAATGATATAACAAAAAAATTATTTTTATTATTTTTTTAATTTTTGAAGGTTATAACCTTTGAAAATATAATAATTTTTAAATTTTTTCAAATGTAAATATAATATTTAATTTTAATAATCTTAATAATTATAAGCCATTTAAATTCAATATAAATAATTACATTGCTAGATATTATAATAATGATAAAAAATGAAATAAACTATTATTAATAAGATATATATTATTTAAAATATATTTTCAAAATCTAAATTTATTCAAAATCAAAGTAAAATATATTACTTAATAATAAGTTTTTTTAATGTTTTGCTTTTTTTATAACTTTATATTTTTGTTGTTATAAATAAATTTTTTAAATTAATTTGTCTTACTCAATTTATTTTGTAATTTTTAATTCTATAATAATAAACTTATAAATAATTAAAATACTTATTTAAAATTATAATGAATACAAATAAAATTGAGATTTATTATTTATTATTCAGGATATACCAGTTTAATGGTTTATGTATTTAGTTGTTTTTGGATTTAGGAATTTAGTGATTTAAGTGTTTAGACCTTTAGTGATTTATAGATATTATCTAAAGAATTAAAAAACAAAAAATTTAATTTTTTGAATTTTTTTAATTTTTGAAGGTTGTAACCGTCGAAAATATAATAATTTTAAATTTTTTTAAATGTGAATATAATATTTAGTTATAATAATAATAAAAATTATATATAATGTAAACTAAATATAAAGAATTTAATTAATAGATATTATAATAATGATCAATAAATAAATTAATAAACTATTATTAATATAAATGATATAAATTAAAATATAATTGTAGAATCTAAAATGATTTAAAATAAAAATAAAATATATTACTAAATAATAATTTTTAATTTCAAAAATTTTGGCTCATTTTATAGGCATATATATTTTTTTGATGAAAAATAAATTATTTAAATTATATCTATCACACTAATAATTTATTTTGTAAATAATAATTCTATAAAAATAAATTGATAAATAATTAAAATAAATATTTATAATTGTAATAAATACTAATAAAAATGATATTTATTATTTATTATTTATTATTTAGGGTATACCTATTTAATGGTTTAAGTTTTTTGTGGTTTTGGGTTTAAAGAGTTTATTGATTTATATGTTTGCACATTTAGGTGTTTATAGGTTTTATTTAATCAATGAAATAACAAAAAAATTATATTTATAAATTTTCGTGATTTTCAAAGGTTATAACCTTTGAAAATATAATAATTTTTTAATAGTTCTAAAATATGAATACAATACTTAGTTATAATAATCTTAATAATTATATTTGACGTAAATTCAATATAAAAAATTTTATTAATACATATTATTTTGCTGATCAAAAAATAAATTAATAAACTATAATTAATAAGATAGATATTTTTTAAAATATATTTGAAGAACCCAAAATAATTTAAAATCAATGTAAATTATATTACATAATAAAATTTTAAATTTTTGAAAATTTGTTTATTTTTATAAGCTTTTTTTTCATAAAAAATAATATATTTAAATTATATGTCTCACTCATTATTTATTTTGTAATTAATATTTCAATAAAAATAAATTAAAAAATAATTAAAATGAAAATTTAAAATTATAATGAATACAAATAAAAAAAAAATTTATTATTTATTATTTAGGTTATATAGGTTTAATGGTTTAAGTATTTAGGAACTTTTGGGGTTAAGGAGTCTAGATATTTAAATGATTAGGCATTTAGTGGTTTATAAGCTTTATTTAAATAATAAAAAAAACTTGTGTTTTTTTATCATCTTTAAAGGATATAACCTTTGAAAATATAATAATTTTTAAATTTTTTTCAAATGTAATTATAATATTTAGTTATAATAATCATAATATTTATAAGACATTTAAATTCAATATAAGTAATTTTATTGATAGATATTATAATAATGATCAAAAAATAAATTAATAAACTATTATTAATAAGATTGATAGCATTAAAATATAAATGCAAAACCTATAATGATTCAAAATAAAAGTAAAATATATTACTAAATGATAATTTTTTGTTTTTAAATTTTTACTTCTTTTTATAAGCTTATATTAATTTTTTGATTAAAAAATAAATTATTAAAATTATATTTGTATCACTCTTTATTTATTTTGTAATTAATATTTCTATTAAAAATAAACTAATAAATAATTAAAATGAATATTTAAAATTATAATGAATACAAATTTTAATGAGATTTATGATTTATTATATATGGTATACCGGTTTAATGGATTATTAAATTAGGAGTTTTTTCAGTTTAGGAGTTTAGTAATTTATGTTCTTAGGCATTTAGTCATTTATAGTTTTTATATATATAATAAAAATAAAAATAATTTTTTTTGATTTTATCTGATTTTCAAAGGTTAAAACCGTTAAAAATAAAATAATTTTTAAATTTTTTGAAATGTGAATACCATGTATAATTATATTAATCTTACTAATTATATATCATATAAATTCAATTTAAACAATTTTAATGATAGATAGTATAATAATTATCAAAAATTAAATTAATAAACTATTATTAATAATTAAATATTAATTAAAATATATTTACATAACACAAAATGATTCAAAATCAAATCAAAATATATTACTAAATAATAATATTTGATTTTCAAATATTTCCATCTTTTTATAAGCTTATATTAAATTTTTATTAAAATAAATTATTTATATAATATTTGACTCACTCGAAAATTATTTTGTAATTAATTTTTCTAAAAAATTATATTATAAATAATTAAAATGAATATTTAAAATTATAATAAATAGAAAAAAAAATGAGATTTATTATTTATTTAGTAGTATATAGCTATTAAAAGGTTTATTTATTTAGGGGTTTCGGGGTCTATGAGTTTACTGATTTAAGTAAGTAAGCATTTAATGATCTATAGGTTTTATTTAAAAAATGAAATAACAAAAAAATTATTTTTATTATTTTTTCTCATTTTTTAAGTTTATAACCTTTAAAATTATAATAAATTTAAATTTTTTTTCAAAAGTGAATACAATATTTAGTTATAATAATCATTATATTTATATATCATATAAATTCAATACATCCTATTTTATTGATAAATATTCTAATAATGATCAAATAATAAATAAATAATATATTATTAATAAGATAGATATCAATTAAAATATAATTACAAAACCTAAAAAAATTCAGAAGCAAAGCAAAATATATTATAATATAATAATTGTTTATTTTGAATTTTTTTTTTATTTTAAAAAGTCTATCGATATTTTTTGATTAAAAATAATTTATATAAATTATATTTGTCTAACTCATAATTTATTTTGTAATTAATATTTATATAAAAATAAACAAATAAATAATTAAAATGAATATTTAAAATTATAATGAAAAAAATGAGTTATATTAATTATTATTTTGGGTTTACCAG
Source organism: Sapria himalayana (assembly GCA_029783825.1). Taxonomy (NCBI): domain Eukaryota; kingdom Viridiplantae; phylum Streptophyta; class Magnoliopsida; order Malpighiales; family Rafflesiaceae; genus Sapria; species Sapria himalayana. The sequence goes on along the minus strand of JAREIK010005795.1, from coordinate 52,821 downwards.
TATAATTTTAATTATATCTGTCTCACTAATAATTTATTTTGTAATTAATATTTCTATATAAATAAACTGATAAATAATTAAAATAAAAATTTAAATTATACTGAATAAAAATTGAAATGAGATATATGATTTATTATTATAGGTTTTATTTAAATAATAAAATAATTAAAAAAAATTTATAATTTTTTCTGATTTTCATAGGTTATAACCTTTGAAAATATAATAATATTTAAAATTTTTTAACTGTAAATATAATATTTTATTTATAATAATATTAATAATTATATATCATATAAATTCAAAATAAAGAATTTTATTGATAGATATTATAATAATGATCAAAAATTAAAGTAATTAATTATTAATAAAAAGATAGAAATTAATTAAAAAATATTTACAAAACCCAAATTGATTCAAAATTAAAGTAAAATATTTAACTAGATAATAATTTTAAATTTTTAAATTTTTTCTTCTTTTATATGTGTATATATATTATTTCATTAAAAATAAATTATTTAAATTATATTTGGTGCACTCATAATTTATTTCGTAATTAATATTTCTATAAAAATAAACTAATAAATAATTAAAATGAATATTAAAATTATAATAAATAGAAAAAACAATGAGATTTATTATTTATTAAGTAGTATACAGCTGTTATATGGTTTATGTATTCAATGGTTTCGGGTTTTATGAGCGACTGATTTATGTAAGTAAACATTTAGTGGACTATAGGTTTTATTTAAAAAATAAATAACAAAAAAATTATTTTTGGTATTCTTTCACATTTTTTAAGATTATAATCTTTGAAAATATAATAATATTTAAATATTTTTCAAAAATGAATACAATATTTATTTATAATAATCATAATTTTTATATATCATATAAATTCAATATAAACAATTTTATTCATAGATATTCTAATAATTATCAAAAAATAAATTAAAAATCTATTATGAATAAGATTGATATTACTTAAAATAAGATATTAAAACCTAAAAAGATTGAAAAGCGAAGCAAAATATATTACTTAATAATAAATTAATTAATAAACTAGTATTAATAAGAATGATATAAATTAAAATATAATTGTAAAATCTAAAATGATTCAAAATCAAAATAAGGTATAGTAATAAAAAATAATTTTAATTTTTTAAAATTTTGCCTATTTTTATAAGCATATATGTTTGTTATGAAAAATAAATTATTTAAATTATACCTGTCTCACTAATAATTTATTTTGTAATTAATATTTATATAAAAATAAACTGATATATAATTAAAATGAATATTTAAAATAATAATGTATACTAATAAAAATGTGAATTATGATTTATTATTTAGACTATACTAATTTAATGTTTTGAGTATTTATGAGCTTCGTGGATTATGAGTATAGTCATTTTAGTATTGATTCATTTAGTGTTTTATAGGTTTTATTTAAAAAATAAAATAAAAAAAAAAGTATTTTTGTTATTTTTTCTCATTTATGAAGATTATAACCTTTGAAAATATAATAATTTTTAATTTTTTGTTTGAAAAGTTAATACAATATGAAGTTAACAATCATAATAATTAAATATCATATAAATTCAATATAAATTATTTTATTGGTATATATTATAATAATGATCATACAAAAGATTAATAAACAATTATTAATAAGATAAATATTGTTTAAAATATATTTGCAAAATTTAAAATGATTCAAAATCAAAGTGAAATATTTTACTAAATATTAATTTTAAATTTTTAAATTTTTGTATCCATTTAAATGCTTATATATTTTTTTATGAAAAATAAATTTTTTAAATTATATTTATCTCACTAATAATTTATTTTTTAATTTATATTTCTATAAAAATAAACTAATAAATAATTAAGATGTATGTTTAAAATTATAATGAATACTAATAAAAAAGAGATTTATTATTTATTATATATAGTATACTAGTTTAATTGTTAAATTATTTAGGGGTTTTGTCATTTAGAAGTTTAGCAATTTATGTTTTAAGGCATTTAGTGGTTTATAGGTTTTATATATATAATAAAAATAAAATTTTTTTTTTTTGATTTTTTCTGATTTTGAAAGGTTATAATCTTTGGAAAGAAAATAATTTTTAAAATTTTTTGAAATGTGAATACCATGTATAATTATATTAATCTTACTAATTATATATCATATAAATTAAATATAAACAATTTTTATGATAGATATTATAATAATTATCAAAAATTAAATTAACAAATTATTATTAAAAATCTAAATATTACTTAAAATATATTTACATAACACAAAATTACTCAAAATCAAATCTAAATATATTACTAAATAATAATATTTAATTTTTAAATTTTTTCTTCTTTTTTTAAGCTTATATTTTTTCTGATTAAATATAAATTATTTAACTATTATTTGTCTAATTCTAAATTTATTTCGAATTAATTTTTCTAAAAAATTAAACTATAAATAATTAAAATGAATATTTAACATTAAAATAAATAGAAATATAAATGAGATTTATTATTAAATAAGTAGAATATAGTTATTAAAAGGTTTATGTATTTAGGGGTTTTGGGGTTTATGAGCTTACTGATTTAAGTAAGTAATCATTTAATGATCTATATGTTTTATTTAAAAAATAAAATAACAAAGAATTTATTTTTATTATTTTTTCTCATTTTTTAAGGTTATAACATTTGAAAATATAAAAATTTTTAAATTTGTTTCAAAAGTGAATACAATATTTATCTATAATAATCATAATAATTATATATCATATAAATTCAATATAAACAATTTTATTGATAGATATTCTAATAATTATCAAAAAATAAATTAAAAATCTATTATGAATAACATTGATATTACTCATTATCAATGAATTTTTTAAATTTTTATAATTATTTGTTTTTATAATCATCAAAAAATATAAACAATTTTTTAAATTTTTATAAACAATTTTATAATATAAAAACCTAAAATGATTTAAAAGCAAAGCAAAATATATAACTAAAAAATAATTATTTGTTTTTAAATTTTTATTCTTTTTATAAGCTTATCTATTATTTGATGAAAAATAATTTTTATTAATTATATTTTTAACTCATTATTTATTTTATAATTAATATATATATATAAATAAAAAACTAAAAAATATAAATGAATTTTTTAATTTATAATGAATACAAATAAAAAATGAAATTTATTAATTATTATTTAGGGTATAGCCGTTTAAACGATTATCTATATAGGGTTTCCAGATTGTGTAGTTTAATGATTTATGTGTTTAGGCATTAAGTGATTTATAGGTTTTATTTAAACAATGAAATAATAATAAAAAATATTTTTTTTTGTTTTTTCAAATGTTCAATGGTTAGAATCTTTGAAAATATAATAATTTTAAATATTTTTTCAAAAGTGAATACAATATTTAGTTATAATAATTATTAAATTTATATATCATATAAATTAAATATAAATATTTTTATTGATAAATTTCTAATAATGATCAAAAAATAAATTAATAATCTTTTATTAATAAGTTAATTATCAATTAAAATATAATTACAAAACCTAAAATGATTCATAAACAATGTAAAATATATTACTATATAATAATTTTTTGTTTTTATTTTTTTTTAATAAGTTTATCTATATTTTTTTTGTCGAAAAATAATATCTATAAATTATATTTGTCTAACATTTAATTTATTTTGTAATTAATATCTATCTAAAAATTAACAAATAAATAATTAAAATGAATATTTAAAATTATACTGAAAAAAATTAAAATGAGATTTATTATTTATTATTTACGATATACATGTTTAAAAAATGTATCTATTTAGGGTTTTCCAGATTTAAAAGTTATTGATTTAAGTATTTAGGAATTTAATGGTTTATAGCTTTTATTTAAACAATGAAATAACAAAAAATTTATTTTTGATATTTTTTCAAATTTTAAAATGTCAACATTTGAAAATATTATAATTTAAAATTTTTTTAAAAATGTGAATACAATATTTAGTAATAATAATTATTATAACTATATATAATATAAACTAAATATAAATAATTTTATTTATAATATTATATCAATTATCAAAAAATAAATTAATATACTATTATTAATATGATAGATAAAATTAAAATATAAGTAAAAAACCTAAAATGATTCAAAATCAAAGTAAAATTTATTACTAAAAAATAAATTTTTTTTAGTTTTTGCTTCATTTTATAAGCTTATATATTTTTTTTGTTGAAAAATATATTATTTAAATTATATTTGTCACTCATAATTTATTTTGTAATTAATATTTCTATATATTATTTAAATTATATTTAAGGTTTATGAGTTTAAAGGTTTAGCTATTTAGGGGTTTCTGGGTTTAGGAGTTTAGAGATTTGTTTATTTAGGCATTCAATAGTTTATAAGTTTTTTTTTAATAATGATATAACAAAAAATTTATTTTTGTTATTTTTTCTCATTTTTGAAGTTTATAAACTTTGAAAATATAACAATTTTTAAATTTTTTTATATGTGAATACTATATTTAGTTATGATAATCTTAATAATTATATATCATGTAAATTCAATATAAACAATTATATTGATAGATATTATATTAATGATCAAAAAATAAATAAATAAATTATTATTAATAAGATAGATATTTTTTAAAATATATTTGCAAAACATAAATTTATTCAAAATCATAGTAAAATATAATAGTAAATTATAATTTTTTTGATGTTTTGCTTCTTTTTTATAAGGTTATATTTTTTGTTATTAAAATTAAATTATTTAAATTATATTTGTCTTCCACATAATTTATTTTTAATTTATAATTCTATAAAATAAACTAATAAATAATTAAAATGAATATTTAAAATTATAATGAATACAAATAAAATTAAAATTTTTATTATTTATTATTTAGGATATACTAGTTAAATGGTTTAAGTATTTAGGTGTTTTTGGATTTAGTGATTTATGTGTTTAGGACTTTAGTGATTTATAGTTTTTATTTAAACAATAAAAAAATAAAAAATCAAATTTTTTGATTTTTTTTAATTTTTGAAGGTTATAACCTTCGAAAATATAATAATTTTTATTTTTTTAAAATGTTAATATAATATTTAGTTATAATATTCTTAATTATTATATATCTGTCTCATTGATAAGTATTTATATGTTTTTAGGGTATAACTATCTCACTAAAAAGTAATTATATATCTGTCTCACTAATATTTAGTTATAATATTTATATATCCGTCTCATAATTTATTTTGTAATTAGTATTTATATAAAAATAAATAAATAAATAATTAAAATGAATATTTAAAATTATAATAAAAAAAAAGAGATTTATTAATTATTATTTAGGGTATACCAGTTTAATTTTATTTATATCTGTCTCACCAATAAGTATTTATACGAATAAAAAAAATTAAATGTATACCAGTTTAATGGTTTAAGTATTTAGATGTTTTGTCATTTGAAAATTTAGTGATTTATGTTTTTAGGCATTTATGGTTTATAGAATTTATTTAAACAATAAAATAATAAAAAAAAGTTTATAATTTTTTCTCATTTTCATAGGTTATAACCTTTGAAAATATAATAATATTTAAAATTTTTTTAAATGTAAATCTAATATTTTAGTTATAATAATATTTATAATTATATATCATATAAATTCAATATAAATAATTTTATTGATAAATATTTTAATAATGATCAAAAATTAAATTAATAAACTATTAATAAAAAGATTAAAATTAATTAAAAAATATTTACAAAACCCAAATTGATTCAAAATTAAAGTAAAATATATTACTTGATAATAATTTAAAATTTATAAATTTTTACTTCTTTTATATGCATATATATATATTATTCCATAAAAAATAAATTATTTAAATTATATATGTTGCACTCATAATTTATTTTGTAATAAATATTTCTTTAAAAATAAACTAATAAATAATTAAAATGAATATTTAAAATTATAATAAATAGAAATAAAAATTAGATTTATTATTTATTATGTATTATATATCGGTTTAATGGTTACTGTATATAGGCATTATGGGTTCTATGAATTTACTTATTTAACTGTGTATGTATTTAGTAGTTTATAGGTTTTATTTAAAAAACAAAAAATTTATTTTTATTATTTTTTGATATTTTCAAAGGTTATAACCGTAGATAATATAAAATTATTTAAATTTTTTTCAAAAGTGAATTCAATATTTAATTATAATAATCATTATATTTATATATCATATAAATTCAATATAAACTATTTTATTGATAAATATTCTAATAATGATCAAAAAATAAATAAATAATCTATTATTAATAAGATAGATATCAATTATAATATAATTACAAAACCAAAAATAATTCAGAAGCAAAGCAAAATATATTACTATATAATAATTTTTTGTTTTGAAATTTTTTTTTCTTTTAAAAAGTTTATCTATATTATTTTGATGAAAAATAATTTATATAAATTATATTTGTGTAACTCATAATTTATTTTGTAATAAATATTTATATAAAAATAAACAAATAAATTATTAAATTTGAATATTTAAAATTAAAATGAAAAAAAAATGAGATTTATTCTTTATTATTTAGGATAAACCGGTTTAATTTAAATTAGATCAGTCTCACTAAAAATTTATTTTGTAATTAATATTTCTATAAAAATAAACTGATAAATAATTAAAATAAAAATTAAAATTATACTGAATAATTAAATTAATTTATATTGTTCCTCTATCAACTCTAGAATGATTTCTAAATCTCTAACCAAAATAATAGGAGCTTTTACTTTATATCTATTATGTCTCATCATATTTGATGTTGAAACAATGGGCTATCAAAGGTAATTTGACTAATGTACGCTATTTATATTGATTATTGTAATTTCTTCTAAAATATAACTTATACACACACTCAAAGCAATTTTTTTAAAACATAGTTCATTTCTAAAAAAATAACCACCTTGTAGCATATTAGAACAAACTAGCCCCAGGGTGGTTTGAGCAGGGCAAGAAGTATGGGCTCGATTTAAATCAAGAATCAAAAAAATTATTTTATTGGCATGTCTAAGCCTTTTTTTATATCCTCGTGGATATGAAAAGTATCATTTCTTTCTTTTTATATTAAATGAGTTACGTATACAAGATCACAATACCCAAAAAGGTGTAAATGAATCATATTCAAATGTATAAAAGGGTTTAATCATTACTCAAAATATTAGTCTTGCATATTGACACTTGAGGTCACAAATCAAAGGAAAAAGCCATAATGATATTTCCAATCCCAAGAATTTTAGCTATAGAAAGTTATAAAGAGTAGTACTCGAGCTTTAACTATTTCTAGGGTCATGACTTTTGCTCTTGAGGAATGTCCAAATTACAATCATTCCTAGTGCAATGACATTGCAATATAAAGATAAAATGCACAAGCTATGATCATATCCAATACTGTGACCCAGTATTATAGTGATTAAATATGTATTAAAGATCATTCTTTGTGCCATAACAATATGTTCAACAGAGAGACACAAGTTATGGCATATTCTCATCGATATGATTTTGTATTCTAGAGACAAAATATACAATCATGACAATTGCTAATGCGAGAATAATCTAAAGCAAGAAAGAGATTGAATCCATAATTCACTTCTTGAGTCAAGACTTTTTGTTACATATACAAAAAGATAAATCTGTGACATTCCTAAAAGTTGTGAATTTCAATTTAAATTTAACACTTAGTCATTTGATTATAAAAGTGCAAAACATGAGATTTAGGATTTAGGATTTATGGGTTAGGGATATAGTTTATGGCTTACGGTTTAGGATTTAAAGTCTAGGTTGTATGGTTTTTTTTTTGTTTTTTTTTCGAAAATACCCACTTTATTTATCATTTAGGCACACAACTTACAAGAGACTAAAAAGCTGACTAATTTAGGCCATCCCACCAAATCCTATGCACCTTAATTATTATATGCATAAAATACATAAAAAAACATAATGCCTAATAATTCTAACCGTACGAATACAACTAAAATCACCTGGCATTCCCGGACTTCAAAGTTGGCATTGAGTCATTATGCGCACTGCGTCCTTTCCATTCGGATTTTTCAATCCTTTTTGAGGAACCTGAATGATGCACCATATTAAAACTATGCAAATATAATATTGTGCATGTGTGTGACATGCAGCATCAAACATTTGCCTATGTCATTGCTATGCAATGGAATACATGTAAAACTAAATACCCATAAATCCACAAGTCCATATCTACGGCACTTTGTCAATTCATTCTCACCTCTAAATTCCACTTTCGTTTGCTCCAATGATTCTCAAAAGAGTATATCTTGGGTTAGAATGCTTCCTCGTCGAGCTCCAAGAAGTGGTTGTATGTTTCAGGGACAAAATATCAAAAAATATGCATGCATCGGTGTGCATGTGTGATGAGGTCCATCTCATAGTCTAATTATCTACGCGTAAAACCAAGCTAGACTACAAGTAAAATTACAAAATGCTATTAAGATCGGTCTTATGCTCCCGGGAATGTAGCATTGCCTAATGTGAATTTACAAAATGCATTAGTGGGCCCCACTTAGAAATACTCATGGGTCCAGTTGCCCTCATTGCATGCTACATAGAGAACAAACAAGATTTTGTGTGTGAGTATGTCATGACCCGTCTCTACAAGTACATTATGCATACAAAGTCCATAATATAAATAAGACTACAAACATAAACTACAAGTTTGAATCTTTCGATCCTGTATGGCTAGTCTCGACTCCATTGCTTACTGGCCCTGCTTGGTGATGCTTCAGATTTTGCCGCCTCTCGAATTAATCATGGATTACCCGCTACTCCTGCTGGGGGACAGTGGGGTGGCCCTCTAGGCTGCCTGATAGTGCTAGTGGGACCCACTCCTAGCTACTCTTGGGTTTTCTCCCGACCACTTTGCTTGGTCTCGTTAGTTGTCTGAATGTTATCATCCTGACTTGCTAGTGGGGCCCTCTACAAGCTGGTGGCCCATACTTCTAGCTGCTTCCAGGACTTGCTGGCCCCTCTGAATGCTACACCAAAATGGGCAAGAATATGTGCACGTGTGTACTGTGGTTTGTCGCTATGTGTGTGTGGTGCACCACAATCAGGGTTTAGTAGTTTAGTAATTTAAGCATTTAGGTATTTTGTGGTTTATAGGTTTTATTTAAATAATTAAATAACAAAAAAATTATTTTTATGATTTTTTCTCATTTTCAAGGTTATAACCATTGAAAATATTATAATTTTTAATTTTTTTTAAATGTTAATACAATATTTAATTATAATTATCATAAAAATTAAATATCATGTAAATTCAATATAAATAATTTTATTGATCGATATTATAATACCGATCATAAAATAGATTAATAAACTATTATTAATAAGATAGATATTAATTAAAATATAGTTGCAAAACCTAAAATGATTCAAAATCAAAGTAAAATATATTACTAAATAATAATTTTTTTAAAAAAAATTTTAGATTCTTTTTATAAGCTTATAAATTTTTTTGATGAAGATAAATTATTTAAATAATATTTGTCTCATTTATAATTTTATTTTGCAATTAATATTCCTATAAAAATAAACTAATAAATAATTAAAATGAATATTAAAATTATGATGAATACAAATAAAAATGAGATTTATGATTAATCATTTAGGGAATACCGGTTTAATGGTTTAAGTATTTATGAGTTTAGGAGTTTAGTGATTTAAGTGTTTAGGCATTTAGTAGTTTATATGTTTTATTTAAATAATGAAATAACAAAATAATTATTTTTCAAATTTTTTATCAATTTTGAAGTTTATAACCTTTATAAATATAATAATTTTTAAATTTTTTTTAAATGTGAATACAATATTTAGACATAATAAACTTAATAATTATATATCATGTAAATTAAAAATAAACAATTTTATTGATAGATATTAATAAACTAAATATAAATATAAATATAATAATGATCAAAAAATAAATTAATAAACTATTATTTATTGATAGATATTTATATATTATTTATAAATACTTAAACCTTTTGTTGGGTAATTGCACTTCCACGGGTAGTGAGATTAAAAACAGAAAACAATCGAAACACAGAAAACAAGAAATATATATATATCCCAATCCAATAGCATCCACGATAGAATAAAAAATGAGAAATCAACACAAGAAATAACGTGGTTCGCTAGTCGCTCAGTACGACTAGCTACCTCCACCAGAAAATGCTTATGCATTATAGATTAAAACCAAGAAAACAGAACATCTTACAATATGCAGCATGCAGCAGTCGCGAAATCACGCAGAGAGAGGAGAGGGATGATGAACAGTTCAAATGGGTCAAAAAATAGCCACCCGAAAATTAAATTACAAATCATTTTATATGAAAAATAAACATCCGGTTCATTTAACCGAAGCGGGTCAGATCATGGAACGGGTCAGGCTCTGCTCCAAAAATTTCGGCCCACTGACCGGACAGCGGGACCTCTGTTATTGTGCTATTGCTGCATCCCCGATCTTTTAATATTTCTTTTCTTGCACTTACATGAAAATATTAAAACAGATTATTAAGTAAAAACAAATTACATATACAGCAATCTCCACTTTAATTTGTTTTGCATATAGATAGAGAGACACTCTCTATAAACAGTTAGTCCAAAAAGACTACATCTAATTTGATATGTTCAGTAAGTCAAGACAGTGTCTTAACTTATTCAGAGTAACAGGTTTAGTAAACATGTCAGGTGGATTATCAGAAGTTGCAATCTTCTTTACTTGTACCCTTTTCTCAGGTCGAAGGAAATGATATAGCACATCAATGTGCTTTTTCCTCTCATGCTGGACTTGGTCTTTTGCTAAACAAATAGCACTGAGGTTGTCACAGAAGATTATTGCAACCTCTTCATAAAGACCAAGGTCCTTGAGAAAACCTTTCAGCCATATCCCTTCCTTCGCAGCTTCAGTCAGAGCCATATACTCTGCTTCAATAGAAGATAAAGTAAAAAAAGATTGCAGTGTGGCTTTCCAGCTAACTACAGAACTACATACAGTGAATACATAACCAGTCATAGACCGTCTACTGTCAACATCTCCCGCATAGTCATAATCAAAATATTCTGCCAGCAATAGTTCAGATTCATTACCAAATATCAGACCAACATCAGAAGTCCCCTTGAGGTACCTAAGTATCCTCTTAACAGCTTTCCAATGCTCTTGACCAGGGTTTATCATAAACCTACTCATTGCACTTACTGCATGAGCAATATCAGGTAAGGTGCACACCATAAGATACATGAGGCTATCGACAGCACTAGAATAAGAAATCTTAGACATTTGTTCCTTATCAGATTCAGATTGAGGACAATATTCTAATGTTAGATGGAGGTTAAAAGCAAATGGTGTGGACAGAGGCTTATAAGAAGTCATTCCAAATCTAGATAGAAATTTCTGAATATATCGTTTCTGTGAAAGAAATGATTTTCTTTTAATTCTATCTCTGAATATTTCTATACCTAAAATTTGGTTTGCTCCTCCAAGATCTTTCATATCAAATTCAGAAATGAGGAGATCTTTCAGTTTTTGGATATCATATTTATTTCTGGCAGCAATAAGCATATCATCAACATACAATAGCAAGTAGATATATGACTCATCCTTGTGCCTTTTAAAATAAACACAGCAGTCATGGTCACACCTACTGTATTCATGACTAGTCATGAAACAGTCAAATCTCTTGTACCACTGACGGGGAGACTGCTTAAGTCCATAAAGGGACTTCAGAAGCTTGCACACATGGGTTTCCTTGCCTAATACCTCAAAACCCTCAGGCTGACTCATGAAGATCTCTTCATCGAGATCTCCATGAAGATAAGTAGTTTTGACATCTAGTTGCTCAAGTTGAAGATTCTGATGTGCTACTAATGCTAGAAGCACTCTTATTGAGGTATGTCTAACTACAGGAGAGAATATCTCATTGTAGTTAACACACTCTTTCTGACTGAACCCTCTTGCAACTAGACGTGCCTTAAACTTTAAACCACCAGCAATAGAGGCATCTTCTTTCTTCTTGAAAATCCATTTGCAAGACACTATTTTTCTTCCATTTGGTTTAGGTACAATGACCCAGGTACCATTCTTATGAAGAGATTCAATTTCTTCATTCATGGCAACCAACCATGACTCAGACTCAGGACAATTAACAGCATTCCTGAAGGAGGATGGTTCAGGAATGTAAATCTCTTCGGCAACTTGTATGGCAAACCCTACAAATTCAACAAAGCCGAATCTCAGAGGAGGACGTGTGTTCACCCTCCTTTGTCTATCCCCTGTAATACATTAGGGAATAGACTCTTCAGGTGCAATTTTAGGATCAGGTTCAATAACAGATCTAGCATCATTTTCATGATTAGCTATTGTTTGTCTAGAAACAACAGGCATCCTTCCTGGAGCTACATATTCAAATTTTAGCTCCACCTTAAGTTCAGCTTGAGGAACATCAGGTAACTGAATATGACTAGGTACTTTTTTCAGAATGACACTCTCGTCGAAGGTAACACTCCTAGAGAGAATAACTCTCTTTTCAGATGTTGACCAGATACGGAATCCTTTGACTCAATCACCATAACCAACAAATATTCCCTTGCGTGCTCGAGGTTCAAGCTTGCCATCATTTACATGATAGTAGGCAATACACCTGTACACCTTCAGATTGGAATAATCTGCAGGTTTACTAGTCCACACTTCAAATGGAATTTTGAAGTTAATTCCACTATGTGGCGATCTGTTTATCAGATGACATGTTGTATTAACAGCTTCAGCCCAAAACTCTTTGCCTAAGCCTGATTGAGAGAGCATACATCTAGTTCTTTCCAGAAGAGTTTGGTTTATTATTTCAGCAATGCCATTATGCGGGGGAGGGTCCCTAACAATTTTGTGTCTCACAATACTTTTGTCCTTACCGAATTCCTCAAATTCAGACGAACAAAATTCTAGACCATTATCTGTTCGTAACAGTTTAACCTTCTTTTGTGTTTGATTTTCTACTAAGCTAACCCACTGCTTAAACTTTATAAAAGTCTCGGATTTATGTTTCATCATGAATACCCAGGACATCCTGGAGTAATCATCAACTAAACATAAATAAAATCATGCACCCCCAAGAGATGTGACTCTAGAATGGCCCCAACAGTCAGCATGGATATAATCCAAAATACTGTTTGTGTAGTGTATGGCTTTACCGAACTTAGTTCTATGTTTCTTACCAAAAACACAATGATCACATAAATTTAATTTACTGACTCTATGACCAACAAGAAGATTAAGATCAGAGAGAATTTTCATACCTTTCTCTTCCATATGTGCGAGCCGCATATGCCATAGTCTGGTAAGTTCAGCTTTGTCTTCAGATACTGGCTCTCCAGATGTGATAGCAATAGCCCCTGTCACTGTGGAACCTATCAGTGTGTATAGCGTTCCAGTTTTCTGCCCCTTCAGTACAACATCATCTCCTCGGTGAACATTCAGTGTTCCCTCTCTACCACTGAATGAATATTCTTGATCATCCAGAACACCAAGAGAAATGAGATTCATTGTCATCTCAGGGACATATCTCACATTTGAAAGTGAGACAATTCGGCCATCCCAAGTTCTCAGTCTGACTGTGCCGATTCCAACCACCTTACATGGTTGGTTGTTCCCCACCACAGCATGGCCAGCTTCCTTCTTGTCATATTTGCTTAACCACTCCAAGTGAGTGCTTACATGAAAGGAAGCACAAGTATCCAAAATCCAAGAATCTGATCTTGCGATCATTGTGGAGATTACCAACACAAGGTCTTCTCCATCATCCAGATCATCAAAAGTCACAGCAGCAGTAGGTGGGGGGTTAGGTTGACCTTGCTGTTCCAACCATGCTCTCTTCTTCGTGCACTCAGTTTTCCAATGCCCTTTCTGTTTACAGTTGTGACATATGTCACCCTCCTTTGACCTCTTCTGAATCTTATTTCCCTTCTTCTTGAATGGAACATGTTGTGGCCTCCTGTTTCTCTCCCCCAATCCAGTAGGATGTTGTTCAAGTCTTTCAACCGCAGCCTTCTGCCTCATCTCTCTGGAGTGTAGGGTAGCCCGAACATCCTTTAGTGTAATCTCTTCTTTCCCCACAATGAGAGATTCAACAAAATTTTCATAGGAAGGAGGAAGAGAAACCAAGAGTAGAAGTGCAACATCCTCATCATCCATCTTAGCATCCACCCATTTAAGGTCCATGAGGATGCTGTTCAAGTCATCCAGATGATTCTTCAAAGAGGTTCCCTCTTGCATCATCAGTGTGAACAGCCTTCTCTTCAACAGAAGCTTGTTCGTCAATGATTTAGTCATGTACAGAGACTCAAGCTTGAGCCACAGTCCTACAGCAGATTCCTCATCTGCTACCTCAGCAATGACTTCATCCGACAAGCTCAACAGAATGGTGGAGTGTGCTTTCTCTTCACATCTCCAAGCCTCAGCCTCGGTTATTCCAAGAGCAGCAGCAGTGTGTGGACCGAAGCCTTGAACCACAGGACTCCAAATATCGAAGTTTTTCAAATGCACTCGCATTTTAATCTGCCACATACTAAACCCATTTATGCCGTTGAATTTCTCAATCGTGGTGTTTAGGGTTCCAGCCATTTCAACAGAATATTGCTTGTACAGAAAAATCTCAAACCCTAAATGCACAATTGCTCGAAAAATCCCAAACCAAGCTCTGATACCAATTGTTGGGTAATTGCGCTTCCACGGGTAGTGAGATTAAGAAACAGAAAACAATAGAAACACAGAAAATAAGCAATATATATATCCCAAACCAACAGCATCCACGACAGAATCAAAAACGAGAAATCAACACAGGAAATAACGTGGTTCGCTAGTCGCTCAGTAGGACTAGCTACCTCCACCAGTAAATGCTTATGCGTTACAGATTAAAACCAATAAACATAACGTCTTAGAGTATATAGCATGCAGCAGTCGCAAAATCGCACAGAGAGAGGAGAGGGACGGTGAACCGTTCAAACGAGTGAAAAAATAGCCACCTAAAAAATAAATTACAAATCATTTTATATGAAAATAAAACATCCGGTTCATTTAACCGAAGCGGGTCAGATCATGGAACGGGTCAGGCTCTACTCCAAAAATTTCTGCCCGCTGACCAGACAGCGGGACCTTTGTTATTGTGCTACTGCTGCATCCCCGGGCTTTTAATATTTCCTTTCCCGCACTTACATGAAAATATTAAAATAGATTATTAAGTAAAAACAAATTACATGTATAGCAAATTTTACTTTGATTTTGAATCATTTTAGTTTTTTTAATTATATTTTAATTTAAATCTATCATATTAATAATAGTTTATTAATTTATTTTTTGATAATTGATATAATATTTATCAATAAAATTGTTGATATTTATTTTATATTATATATAGTTATAATAATTATTATTACTAAATATTATATTCACATTTTTAAAAAATTTTAAAATTATTATATTTTCAAATGTTATGACATTTTAAATTTTGAAAAAATATCAAAAATAAATTTTTTGTTATTTCATTGTTTAGATTAAAGCTATAAACCATTAAATGCCTAATTACTTAAATCAATAACTTCTAAATCTCGAAAATCCTAAATACTTAAATTTTTTTAAACAATAATATCCTAAATAATAAATAATAAATCTCATTTTTATTTTTTTCATTATAATTTTAAATATTTATTTTAATTATTTATATGTTTATTTTTATATAAATATTAAATACAAAATATATTATAAGTTAGAAAAATATAATTTATATAAATTATTTTTCAACAAAAAAAATATTTAATTAATATATTTTATATAGTAATATATTATAAGTTAAAAGAAGAAAAAATTAAAAACAATAAATTATTATATAGTAATATATTTTACTTTATTTATAATTCATTTTAGGTTTTGTAATTATATTTTAATTGATATCTAATTTATTAATAATAGATTATTAATTTATTTTTTCATCATTATTAAAAAATTTATCAATAAATATAATTATATTTAATTTATATGATATATAAATTTAATTATTATTATAACTAAATATTGGATTTACTTTTAGAAAAAATTTTAAAATTATTATATTTTCAAAGATTATAAACTTTGAACATGTGAAAAAACAAAAAAAAAAATTTTATTATTTTATTGTTTAAATAAAACCTATAGATCACTAAATGCCTAAACACTTAAATCACTAAACTACAAAATCCCGATACCCCTATATAGATAATCCTTTAAATGGGTAACCCCAAAATAATAATTAATAAATCTCATTTTTATTTGTTTTTACTTTAATTTAAAAAATTCATTTTGATTGTTTAGTTTAATATATATATATATATATATATATATATATATATATATATATTAATTATAAAATAAATTATGAGTAAAAAATATAATTTATAAAAATTATTTTTCATCAAAAAATAGATAAGCTTATAAAAAGAAAAAAATTTAAAAACAAATAATTCTTATGTAAGTAATATATTTTGCTTTGCTTTTGAATCATTTTAGGTTTTGATATTATATTTTAAGTAAAATTAATCTTATTCATAATAGATTTTTAATTTAATTTTTGATAATTATTAGAATATCTATCAATAAAATTGTTTATAATGAATTTATATGATATATAATTATTATGATTAATATAAATAAAACCTATAAAACCTATAATTTTTTTATTTTCAAAGGTTTTATTATGATATATAATAAAACCTATAATTAATTTTTATTTATTATGATTAATATATAATTATTAGAATATCATATATAATTATATGATATATAATTATTATGATATATAATATTTATACACTTTTGAAAAAAATTTAAAAATTATTTTATTTTCAAAGGTTATAAACTTTGAAAATATCAAAAAATATTTTTTTTTATTTTTTTTCTTAAATAAAACCTATAAACCACTAAATACATACACAGTTAAATTAGTAAACTCCTAAACACCGTAATACCTAAATACATAAACCATTAAACTACTATATACTACATAATAATTAATAAATCTAATATTTATTTCTATTTATTATAATTTTAAATATTCATTTTAATTATTTATTAGTTTATTTTTATTGAAATATTTATTACAGAATAAAGTATGAGTGCGAGATATATAATTAAATTAATTTATTTTTAATAAAAAAAATATACGGTTCTAAAAGAAGTAAAAATTTAAAAATTAAAAATTATTATCCAGTAATATATTTTACTATAATTTTGTATTAATTTGGGATTTGTAAATATTTTTTAATTAATATCTATCTTTTTATTAAAAGTTTATTAATTTAATTTTTGATCATTATTATATTATCTATCAATAAAATTGTTTATATTGAATTTATATGATAGATAATTATTAATAATATTAAAACTAAATATTGTATTAATATTTCAAAAAATTGTAAATATTATTATATTTTCAACGGTTATAACCTATGAAAATGATAACAAATTATAAAATTTTTTTTTGTTATTTTATTTTTTTATATAAAACCTATAAACCACTAAAAGCCTAAGAACATAAATCGCTAAACTCCTAACGACAAAACCTCTAAATACTTAAACTATTAAATTTGTATTAATTAATAATAAATCCTAAATCTCATTTTATTTTTTATTAAGTGTAATTTTAAATTTTTATTTTAATTATTTATCCGTTTATTTTTTATAGAAATATTAATTACAAAATAAATTATTAGTGAGACGGATCTAATTTAAATTATACCGGTATCCCTAAATAATAAATTATAAATAATAAATCTCATTTTTTTTTAATTATAATTTTAAATATTTATTTTAAATATTAATTTATTTTTATATAATTATTAATTAAAAAATAAATTATGAGTTAGACAAATATAATTTATGTAAATTATTT
Source organism: Sapria himalayana (assembly GCA_029783825.1). Taxonomy (NCBI): domain Eukaryota; kingdom Viridiplantae; phylum Streptophyta; class Magnoliopsida; order Malpighiales; family Rafflesiaceae; genus Sapria; species Sapria himalayana. The sequence goes on along the minus strand of JAREIK010005795.1, from coordinate 34,761 downwards.
TTAATCAAAAAAATAAAATAAACTTTTTAAAATAAAAAAAATTACAAAACAAAAAAGTATTATATAGTAATATATTTTGGTTTACTTATGAATCATTTTATGTTTTGTAATTATATTTTAATTGAAATCTATCTTATTAATAATAGATTATTAATTTATTTTTTGATCATTATTACCATATTTATCACTAAAATTGTTTATATTGAATTTATATGATATATAAAAATAATGATTATTAAACCTAAATTTTGAATTTGCTTTTGAAACAAATTTAAAAATTATTATATTTTCAAAGATTATAACCTGTGAAAATATCAAAAAATAATAAAAATAAATTTTTTGTTATTTTATTTTTTAAATAAAACCTATAAACCACTAAATGAATTCACAATTAAATTAGTATACTCCTAAATCCCATAATACCTAAATACATAAACCACCAAACCACTATATAATACATAATAATTAATAAATCTAATTTTTATTTCTATTTATTATAATTTTAAATATTCATTTAATTAGTTATTAGTTTATTTTTATAGAAATATTTATTACAAAATAAATTATGAGTAAGACAAATATATTTTAAATAATTTATTTTTAATCAAAAGATATATATACGCTTATAAAAGAAGAAAAATTTAAAAATTAAAAATTATTATTCAGTAATATATTTTAATTTAATTTTGAATCAATTTGGGTTTTGTTAATATTTTTTAATGAATATCTATCTAATTATTTATAGTTTATTAATTTAATTTTTGATCATTATTATAATAACTATCAATAAAATTGTTTATATTGAATATATATGATGTATGATTATTAATAATATTATAACTAAATATTGTATTCACATTTTAATAAATTTTAAATCTCAACACCATTAAACTGGTATACATTAATAAGAAATCATAAATCTCATTTTAATTTTTATTCAATATAATTTTAAATTTTTATTTTAATATTTTATCAGTTTATATATATAGAAATATTAATTACAAAATAAATTATTAGTGAGACAGATATAATTTAAATAATTTATATTTCATCAAAAAAAATATAAGCTTGTAAAAATAGGCACAATTTAAAAAAAAAAATTTTATTAACTAAAATATATTATTTTGATTTTGTATCATTTTAGATTTTGCATTTATATTTTAATTTATATCATTCTTTTTAATAATAGTTTATAAATTATTTATTGTTCATTATTATAATATCTATTAATAAAATTATTTATACTGAGTTTACATTATATATAATTATTAAGATTATTATAACTAAATATTATATTCACATTAAAAAAAAATAAAAATTATTATATTTTCAAAGATTATAACCTTCAAAAATTAAAAAAAACAAAAAATTAAATTTTTTGTTTTTTCATTCTTTAAATAAAAAATATAAATCACTAAAGGCTTAAACACTTAAATCACAAAACCCCAAAACACCTAAATACCTAAACCATTAAAACTGTATATCCTGAATAATAAATAATAAATCTCAATTTTATTTGGATTCATTATATTTTAAATATTCATTTTGATTATTATTTAGTTTATATTTATAGAATTATAAATTACAACATATATTATGATGAATACAAATATACTTTAAATAATATACTTTTAATAACAAAAAATATAAACATATAAAAAGAAGCAAACCATCAAAAACATTATAATTTAGTAATTTATTTTACTTTGATTTTGAATAAATTTAGGTTTTGCAAATATATTTTAAAAAATATCTATCTTATTTATAATAGTTTATTAATTTATTATTTGATCATTAATATAATATATTTCAATATAATTGTTTATATTGAATTTACATGATATATAATTATTAAGATTATTATAACTAAATATAGTATTCACATATAAAAAAAATTTAAAAATTGTCATATTTTCAAAGTTTATAACCTTCAAAAAAGAGAAAAAATAACAAAAATAATTTTTTTGTTATATCATTGTTTAAATAAAACTTATAAACCATTAAATGCCTAAACACATAAATCTCTAAACTCCTAATCCTCGAAGCCCCTAAATACCTAAACCTTTGAACTCGTAAACCTTTAATATAATTTAAATAATATATTAAAATATTAATTACAAAATAAATTATGAGTGATACAAATATAATTTAAATAATTTATTTTTCATCAAAAAAATATATAAGCTTATAAAAAGAAGCAAAAACTAAAAAACAAAAATTATTATTTAGTAATAAATTTTACTTAGATTTTGAATAATTTTAGGTTTTGCAATTATATTTTAATTTAGGTCTTTTGTGGTTTAGGAGTTTAGTGATTTAATTGTTTAGACCTTTAGTGATTTATAGTTTTTATTTAAAGAATAAAAAAATTAAAAATTTAATTTTTTGATTTTTTTAGATTTTTTTTGATTTTTTTTTAATTTTTGAAGTTTATAACCTTTGAAAATATAATAATTTTTAATTTTTATTAAATGTGAATATAATATTTAGTTTTAATAATCTTAATAATTTTATATAATGTAAACTAAATATAAATAATTTTATTAATAGATATTATAATAATGAACAATAAATTAATTAATAAACTAGTATTAATAAGAATGATATAAATTAATATATAATTGTAAAATGTAAAATGATTCAAAATCAAAATAAGATATATTAATAAAAAATAATTTTTTATTTTTAAAATTTTGCCTCTTTTTATAAGCATATATTTTTTTTTGATGAAAAATAAATTTCTTAAATTATATCTCTCTACCTAATAATTTATTCTGTAATTAATATTTCTATAAAAATAAACTGATAAATAATTAAAATGAATATCTAAAATTATAATGAATACTAATAAAAAAGAGAATTATGATTTATTATTTAGACTATACTAATTTAATGTTTTGAGTATTTATGAGCTTCGGGGATTAGGAGTTTAGTCATTTTATTATTTAGTCATTTAGTAGTTTATAGGTTTTATTTAAAAAATAAAATAAAAAAAGAGTATTTTTGTTATTTTTTCTCATTTTTAAAGGTTATAACCATTGAAAATATTATAATTTTTAATTTTTTTTTGAAAAGTGAATACTATATGAAGTTAATAATAATTATTATTAAATATAATATAAATTCAATATAAATTATTTTATTGGTATATATTATAATAATGATCATAAAGAAATAATAAACAATAATTAATAAGATAAATATTGTTTAAAATATATTTGCAAAACCTAAAATGATTCAAAATCAAAGCGAAATATTTTACTAAATATTAATTTTAAATTTTTAAATTTTTGTATCCATTTATATGCTTATATATTTTTTGATGAAAAATAAATTTTTTAAATTATATTTGTCTCACTAATAATTTATTTTTTAATTTATATTTCTATAAAAATAAAGTAATAAATAATAAAGATTTATGTTTACAATTATAATGAATACTAATAAAATTGAGATTTATTATTTATTATATATAGTATATTGGTTTAATAGTTAAATTATTTAGAGGTTTTTTCGTATAGAACTTTATCAATTTATGTTTTTAGGCATTTAGTGGTTTATAGGTTATTTTTATATAATAAAAATAAAAAAAATTATTTAATTTTTCTGATTTTCAAAGGTTATAATCTTTGAAAAGAAAATAATTTTTAAAATATTTTAAGATATGAATACCATGTATAATTATATAAATCTTACTAATTATATATCATATAAATTAAATATAAACAATTTTAATGATAGATATTATAATAATGTTCAAAAATTAAATTAACAAACTATTATTAAAAATCTAAATATTAATTAAAATATATTTACATAACACAAAATGATTCAAAATCGAATTAAAATATATTACTAAATAATAATATTTAATTTTTAAATTTTTCCTTCTTTTTTATGATTATATTTTTTTTATTAAATATAAATTATTTAAATATTATTTGTCTCATTCGTAATTCATTCTAAAAAATAAACTATAAATAATTAAAATGAATATTTAAAATAATAATAATTAGAAATATAAATGAGATTTATTATTTAATAAGTAGAATATAGCTATTAAAAGGTTTATGTATTTAGGGGTTTTGGGGTTTATGAGCTTACTAATTTAAGTAAGTAATCATTTAGTGATCTATAGGTTTTATTTAAAAAATGAAATAACAAAAAATTTATTTTTATTATTTTTTCTCATTTTTTAAGGTTATAACTTTAGAAAATATAATAATTTTTAAATTTTTTTCAAAAGTGAATACAATATTTATTTATAATAATCATAATAATTATATATCATATAAATTCAATATAAACAATTTTATTGATAGATATTCTAATAATTATCAAAAAATAAATTAAAAATCTATTATGAATAAGATTGATATTACTTAAAATATAATATCAAAACCTAAAATGATTCAAAATCAAAGAAAAATATATTACTAAATAATAATTATTTGTTTTTAAATTTTTATTCTTTTTATAAGCTTATCAATTTTTTGATAAAAAATAATTTTTATAAATTATATTTTTAACTCAATTTATTTTATAATTAATACATATAAAAAATAACAAACTAAACAATCAAAATGAATTTTTTAAATAATAATGAAAGAAAATAAAAATGAAATTTATTAATTGTTATTTAGGGTATACCGATTTAAAAGATTATCTATATAGAGGTATCGGGATTATTTTAGTTTAGTGAAATAATTGCTTAGGCATTTAGTGGTGTATATATTTTATTTAAACAATAGAATAACAAAAAAAATATTTATTTTATTTTTTCACATTTTAAAAGGTTATAACCTTTGAAAATATAATAATTTTAAAATTTTTTTCAAAAGTGAATACAATATTTAGTTATAATAATCATTATATCTATATATCATATAAATTCAATATAAACATTTTTATTGATAAATATTCTAATACTGATGAAAAAATAAGTTAATAATTTATTATTAATAAGATAGATATCAATTAAAATATAATTACAAAACATAAAATGATTCAGAAGCAAAGCAAAATATATTACTATACAATATTTTCTTTTTTGAAATTTTTTTTTCTTTTAAAAAGTTTATCTATAATTTTTTGATGAAAAATAATTTATATAAATTATATTTGTATAACTCATATATTATTTTGTAATTAATATTTATATAAAATTAAACAAATAAATAATTAAAATGAAAATATAACATTATAATTAAAAAAATGAGATTTATTATTTATTATTTAGGGTATACCGGTCTAATTTAAATTAGATCTTTCTTAATAATAATTTATTTTGTATTTAATATTTCTATAAAAATAAACTAAAAATTAATTAAAATAAAAATTTAAAATTATACTGAATAAAAATTAAAATGATATTTATGATTTATTATTAATGTATACTAGATTAATGGTTTAAGTATTTAAACGTTTTGTCTTTTAGGAGTTTAGAGATTTAGCTTTTAAGGCATTTAGTGGTTTATAGGTTTTATTTAATCAATAAAATAACAAAAAAAAATTTGTAATTTTTTTATCATTTTCATAGGTTTTAACCGTTAAAAATATAATAATATTTAAAATTTTTTGAAATGTAAATACAATAATTAGTTTTAATAATATTAGTAATTATATATGATATAAATTCAATATAAATAATTTATTGATAGATATTATAATAAGGATCAAAATTTAAATTAATAAACTATTATTAATAAGATAGATATTAATTAAAAAATATTTACAAAACCCAAATTGATTCAAAATTAAAGTAAACTATATTACTGGATAATAATTGATAATTTTTAAAATATTACTTCTTTTATAAGACTATATTTTTTTTTGATTAAAAATAAATTATTTTAATTATATTTGTCGCACTCATAATTTATTTTATAATAAATATTCCTATTAAAATAAACTAATAAATATTTAAAATAAATATTTAAAACAATAAAAAATTAAAATTAAAATTAGATTTATTAATTATTATGTATTATATAGTAGTTTAATTGTTTATGTATTTAGGAATTACGGGGTTTAGGTTATTACTGATTTAATTGTGTATGCATTTAATGGTTTATAGGTTTTATTTAAAAAATAAAATAACAAAACATTTATTTGTATTATTTTTTGATATTTTCAAAGGTTATAACCTTTGAAAATATAATAATTTTTAAATTATTTTCAAAGGTGAATTCAATATTTAGTTATAATAATGATAATATTTATATATCATATAAATTCAATATAAATAATTTTGGTGATAAATATTCTAATAATGTCAAAAAATAAATTAATAAGCTATTATTAATAAGATAGATATCAATTAAAATATAATTACAAAACATAAAATGATTCATAAGCAAAGCAAAATATATTAGTATATAATAATTTTTTGTTTTGAATTTTTTTTTATTTTAAAAAGTTTATCTATATTTTTTTGATTAAAAATAATTTACATAAATTATATTTGTCTAACTCATAATTTATTTTTTAATTAATATTTATATAAAAATAAAAAATTAATAATCAAAATGAAATTTTAAAATTATAATGAAAAAAATTAAGATTTATTATTTATTAATTAGGGTATACAAGTTTAATTTAAGTTATATCTTTCTCAATAATAATTAATTTTGTAATTAATATTTCTATAAAAATAAACTGATAAATAATTAAAAAAAAATTTAAAAGTATACTTAATAAAAATTAAAGTGAGATTTATGATTTATTATTAATGTATACTAGTTTAATGGTTTAAGTATTTTGAAGTTTTTTCGTTTAGGAGTTTAGCAATTTATGTTTTTAGGCATTTAGTGATTTATAGGTTTTATTTAAACAATAAAATAAAAAAAAATTTAATATTTTGTCATTTTCAAATGTTATAACCTTTGAAAATTTAATAATATTTAAAATTTTTTGAAATTTGAATACAATATTTAGTTATAATAATTTTAATAATTTTATATCATATAAAATAAATATAAATAATTTTATCTATAGATATTATAATAAGGATCAAAAATTAAATTAAAAAACTATTTATAATAAGATAGATATTAATTGAAAAATATTTACCAAACCAAAATTGATTCAAAATTAAAGTAAATATATTAGTTGATAATAATTTTTAATTTATAATAACATTTCTTTTATATTTCTTTTAGAATTGTATATATTTTTTTTATCAAAAACAAATTATTTAAATTATATGTGTCGTGGTCATAATTTATTTTGTAATAAAAATTTTTATTAAAATAACTTAATAAATAATTAAAAAAAATATTTAAAATAATAAAAAATTGAAATAAAAATTCAATTTATTAATTATTAAGTAATATATAGCAATTTAATGGTTTATGTATTTTCTCATTACGGGGTTTAGGAGTTTACTGATATAACTGTGTATGCATTTAGAGGTTTATAGGTTTTATTTAAAAAATAAAATAACAAAAAATTTATTTTTATTATTTTTTCATATTTCCAAAGGTTATAAACCTTTGGAAATATGATAATTTTTAAATTTTTTTCAAAAGTGAATTCAATATTTAGTTATGATAATCATTATATTTATATATCATATAAATTCAATATAAACAATTTTATTGATAAATATTCTATTAATGATCAAAAAATAAATTTATAATCTATAATTAATAAGATAGATATCAATTAAAAACAAGATAAATATCAATTAAAATATAATTATAAAAGCTAAAATAATTCAGAAGCAAAGCAAAATATAGTACTATATAATAATTTTTTGTTTCGTATTTTTTTCTTTTAAAAAGTTTATCTATAATTTTTTGATGAAAATAAATATATAAACATTTTATTTGTCTAACTTAATTTATTGTGTAATTAATATTTATATATAAATAAACAAATACATAATTAAAATGAATATTTAAAATTATAATGAAAAAAAAATAAGATTTATTATTTATTATTTAGGGATACCGGTTTAATTTAAATTAGATCTGTCTAACTAATAATTTATTCTGTAATTAATATTTCTATAAAAATAAACTTATAAATAATTAAAATAAAAATTTAAAATTATACTGAATAAAAATTAATATTAGATTTATTATTTATTATTAATGTATACCAGTTTATTGGTTTAAGTATTTAAAGATTTTGTCGTTTAGGAGTTTAGCAATTTATGTTTTTAGGCTTTTAGTGTTTTAAAGGATTTATTTAAAAAATAAAATAACAAAAAATATATTTTTATTATTTTTTGATAATTTCAAAGGTTATAACCTTTCTAAATATAATAATTTTTAAATTTTTTTAAAAAGTGAATACAATCTTTTGTTATAATAATCATTATATTTATATATCATATGAATTCAATATAAACAATTTTATTGATAAATATTCCCATAATGATCAAAAAAAATTAATAATTTATTATTAATAAGATAGATATCAATTAATATATAAGTACAAAACCTAAAATGATTCAGAAGCAAAGCAAAATATATTACTATATAATAATGTTTTGTTTTTAAATTTTTTTTTATTTTAAAAAGTTTATCTATAATTTTTTGATGAAAAACAATTTATATAAATTATATTTGTCTAACTCAATTTATTTTGTAATTAATATTTATATATTAATAAACATATAAATAATTAAAATGAATATTTAAAATTATAATGAAAAATTTTAAGATTTATTATTTATTATTTAGGGATACTGGTTTAATTTAAATTAGATCTGTCTCACTAATAATTTATTTTGTAATTAATATTTATTTAAAAATAAACTGATAAATATTTAATATAAAAGTTTAAATTATACTGAATAAAAATTAAAATGAGATTTAAGATTTATTATTAATTATACCACTTGAATGGTTTAAGTATTTAGAGGTTTTGTCGTTAGGAGTTTAGCGATTTATGTGTTTAGGCTTTTACTAGTTTATAGTTTTTATATAAATAAAATAACAAAAAAAATTTATATTATTTGTTATAATTTTCATTGGTTATAACCTTTGAAAATTTAATAATATTTATAATTTTTTGAAATGTGAATACAATCTTTAGTTTTAATAATATTAATAATTATATATCATATAAATTCAATATAAACTATTTTATTAATAGATAATATAATAATGATCAAAAATTAAATTAATAAACTTTTAATAAAAAGATAGATATTAATTAAAAAATATTTACAAAACCCAAATTTATTCAAAATTAAAGTAAAATATATTACTGGATAATAATTTTTAATTTTTAAATTTCTACTTCTTTTATAAGAATATATTTTTTTATTAAAAATAAATAAATTAAATTATATTTGTCATAGTCATACTTTATTTTGTAATAAATATTTTTATAAAAATAAACTAATAAATAATTAAAATGAATATTTAAAATTATAATAAATAGAAATAAAAATTAGATTTATTAATTCTTAAGTAGTATATAGTAGTTTAATCGTTTATGTATTTAGGCATTATGGAGTTTAGAAGTTTACTGATTTCACTGTGTATGCATTTAGTGGTTTATAGTTTTTATTTAACAATTAAAATAAAAAAATTATTTTTATTATTTTTTGATATTTTCAAAGGTTACCTTGGAAAATAAAATAATTTTTAAATTTTTTTTCAAAAAGTGAATAAATATTTATTTATAATTATCATAATATTTATATAGCATATAAATTCAATATAAAATTTTTTATTGATAGATATTCTAATAATTAATAAAAAATAAATTAAAAATCTATTATGAATAACATTGATATTATTAAAATATAATATCAAAACCTACAATGATTCAAAAGCAAAAAAATATATTACTTATTAATAATTATTTGTTTTTAAAATTTTATTCTTTTTATAAGCTTATCTATTTTGTGATTAAAAATAATTTTTATAAATTCTATTTTTAATTTATAATTTATTTTATTATTAATATATATATATATAAATAAAAAAATCAAAAATAAAAATAAATTTTTTAAATTATAATGAAAACAAATAAAAATGAGATTTATTATTTATTATTTATTATTTATTATTTATTATTTAGAGTATGCCGGTTTAATTTAAATTATATATATCTCACTAATAATTTTTTTTGTAATTGATATTTCTATAAAAATAAACTGATAAATAATTAAAATAAAAATTTAAAATTATACGTAATAAAAATTAAATTGAGATTTATGATTTATTATTAATGTATACCAATTTAATTGTTTAAGTATTTAAAGATTTTGTCGTTTCGGAGTTTAGCAATTTAGTTTTAGGTATTTAGTGGTTTATAGGTTTTATTTAAATAATGAAATAACAAAAATTTTTTTTTGATATTTTTTCAAATTTTCAAAGGTTATAACATTTGAAAATATAATAATTTTAAAATTTATTAAAAATATTTATACAATATTTAGTAATAATAATTATTATAACTATATATAATATCAACTAAATATAAACAATTTTATTGATTGATATTATATCAATTATCAAAAAATAAATTAATAAACTATTATTAATATGATACATATAAATTAAAATATAATTAAAAAACCTAAAATGATTCAAAATCAACGTAAAATTTATTACTAAATAAAATTTTTTTTTATATTATGTATCATTTTATCAGCTTATATATTTTTTTATGAATAATATATTATTTAAATTATATTTGTATCACTCATAATTTATTTTGTAATTAATATTTATATAAATTATTTAAATTATATTTAAGGTTTACGATTTAAAGGTTTAAGTATTTAGGGGCTTCTGGGTTTAAGAGTTAAGAAATTTATGTATTTAGACATTTAATGGTTTATAAGTTTTATTTAAATAATTATATAACAAAAAATTTATCTTTGTTATTTTTTATCATTTTTGAAGGTTATAATAACCTTTGAAAATATAACAATTTTCAAGTTTTTTTTATATGTGAATAATATATTTAGTTATGATAATCTTAATAATTATAATTCATGTAAATACAATATAAACAATTATATTGATAGATATTATATTAATGATCAAAAAATAAATTAATAAACTATTATTAAAAAGAAAGATATTATTTAAAATATATTTGCAAAACATAAATTTATTCAAAATCAAAATAAAATATATTACTAAATAATAATTTCTTTGATGTTTAGCTTCTTTTTATGAGTTTATATTTTTTTATTAAAAGTAAATTATTTAAATTATATTTGTCTTCCTCATAATTTATTAATAATTTATAATTCTATAAAAATAAACTAATAAATAATTAAATTGAATATTTAAAACTATAATGAATACAAATTAAATACAGATTTATTATTTATTATTCAGGATATACTAGTTTAATGGTTTAAGAATTTAGGTATTTTGTGGTTTAGTGATGTAAGTGTTTAGGCCTTTTCTGATTTATAGTTTTTATTTAAAAATTGAAAAAATAAAAAATTTAATTTTTTAATTTTTTTTAATTTTCAAATGTTATAATCTTTGAAAATATAATATTTTTAAATTTTTTTTAAATGTGAATATAATATTTAGTTATGATATTCTTAATAATTATATATAATGTAAACTCAATATAAATAATTTTATTAATACATATTATACTAATGATCAATTAAAAATTAAAAACTATTATTAATAAGAATCATATAAATTAATATATAATTGCAAAATCTAAAATGATGAAAAATAAAAATAAAATATATTACTAAATAATAAAATTTTGTTTTTAAAATTTTGCCACTTTTTATAAGGATATATATATTTTTTGATGAAAAATAAATTATTTATATTAGATCTATCTCACTAATAATTTATTTTGTAATTAATATTTCTATAAAAATAAAGTATAAATAATTAAAATAAAAATTTAAAATAATATTTAATAAAAATTAAATTAAGATTTATGATTTTTTATTAATGTACACCTGTTTAATGGTTTAAGTATTTATAGGTTTTGTCATTTAGGAGTTTAGCAATTTATGTTTTTAGGCTTTTAGTGGTTTATAGATTTTATTTAAAAAATAAAGTAACAATAAAAAAATTTGTAATTTATTATCAATTTCATAGGTTATAACCTTTGAAAATATAATAATATTTAAAATTTTTTGAAATGTGAATACAATATTTAGATATTTTAATATTAATAATTATATATTATATAAATTCAATATAAACAATTTTATTGATAGATAATATAAGAATGATCAAAAATAAAATTAATAAACTATTAATAATAAGATAGATATTACTTAAAAAATATTTACAATACCGAAATCGATTCAAGATTAAATTAAATTATATTACGGAATAATAATATTTAATTTTTAAATTTTTACTTCTTTTATAAGCGTCTATATTTTTTTGATTAGAAATAAATTATTTAAATTAAATTTGTCGCACTCATAATTTATTTTGGAATAAATATTTTATAAAAACAAACTAATAAATATTAAAATCAATATATAAAATTATATTAAATAAAATAAAAATTAGATTTATTAATTATTAAGTAGTATATAGCAGTTTAATGGTTTATGTATTATGAGTTTACTGATTTAACTATTTATGCATTTAGTGGTTTATATGTTTTATTTAAAAAATAAAATAACAAAAAGTTAATTTTGTTTTTTTTTTTGATATTTTCAAAGGTTATAACCTTTGAAAATATAATAATTTTAAAACTTTTTTCAAAAGTGAATACAATATTTACTTATAATATTTATTACAATTATATATCACATAAATTCAATATAAACATTTTTATTGATAAATATTCTACTAATGATCATAAAATAAATTAATAATCTATTATTATAATTTAGATATAAATTAAAATTTAATTACAAAACCTAAAATGATTCAGAAACAAATCAAAATATATTACTATATAAAATTTTTTTATTTTTAATTTATTTCTTCTTTTATAAAGTTTATCTATATTTTTTTCATGAAAAATAATTTATATAAATTATATTTGTATAACTCAGAATTTATTTTGTAATTAATATTTATATAAAAATAAATAATTAATTAATTAAAATGAATATTTAAAATTATAATGAAAAAAATAAAAATGAGATTTATTATTTATTATTTATTATTTAGGATATACATGTTTAAAAAATTTATCTATTTAGGGTTTTCAAGATTTAGAAGTTATTGATTTAAGTATTTAGGCATTTAAAGTTAATAGGTTTTATTCAAACAATGAAATAATAAAATATTTATTTTTGATATTTTTTCAAATTTTCTATGGTTATAATATTTGAATATATAATAATTTTAATATTTTTTAAAAATGTGAATACAATATTTACTAATAAGAAATATTATAACTATATATAATATAAACTAAATATAAACAATTTTATTGATAGATATTATATCAATTATCAAAAAATAAATTAATAAACTAGTATTAATATGATAGATATAAATTAAAATATAATTAAAAACCCTAAAATGATTCAAAATCAAAGTAAAATTTATTACTAAATAATAATTGTTTTTTAGTTTTTGCATCATTTTATAAGCTTATATTTTTTTTTGTTGAAAAATATATTATTTAAATTATATTTGTCACTCATAATTTATTTTGTAATTAATATTTCTATAAATTCTATAAATTATATTTAATGTTTACGAGTTTAAAGGTTTAGGTATTTAGGGGCTTCGGGGTTTAAGAGTTTAAAGATTTGTGTATTTAGGTATTTAATTGTTTATAAGTTTTATTTAAACAATGATATAACAAAATAAACTTTAATGGTTTATATTTGATGTTTTGCTTATTTTTATAAGTTTATATTTTTTGTTATTAAAAGTAAATTATTTAAATTATATTTGTCTTCCTCATAATTTATTTTTAATTTATAATTCTATAAAAATAAACTAATAAATAATTAAAATGAATATTTAAAACTATAATGAATACAAATAAAATAGAGATTTATTATTTATTATCCAGGATATACTAGTTTAATGGTTTAAGTATTTAGGTGTTTTGGGGTTTAGTGATTTAAGTGTTTAAGACTTTAGTGATTTATAGTTTTTATTTAAAGAATGAAAAAATAAAAAATTAAATGTTTTGATTTTTTTTAATTTTTGAAGGTTATAACCTATGAAAATATGATAATTTTTAATTTTAAATTTTTTTAAATGTTAATATAATATTTAGTAATAATATTCTTAATAATTATATATAATGTAAACTCAATATGAATAATTATATTAATATATATTATAAAAATGTTCAATAAAAAATTAATAAACTATTATTAATAAGAATGATATATATTAAAATATAATTACAAAAACTAAAATGATTCAATATCAAAATAAAATATATTACAAAATAATAAATTTTTGCTTTTAAAATTTTGCCTCTTTTTATGAGCATATATATTTTTTTTGATAAAAAATAAATTATTTAAAATAGATCTATCTCACTAATAATTTATTTTGTAATTAATATTTCTATAAAAATAAACTGATAAATAATTAAAATAAAAATTTAAAATTATACTTAATAAAAATTAAAATGAGATTTATGATTTATTATTAATGAATACCAATTTAATAGTTTAAGTATTTAGAAGTTTTGTCATTTAGGAGTTTAGCGATTTATAATTTTAGGCATTTAGTGATTTATAGGTTTTATTTAAACAATAAAATAACAAAAAAAATGTGTAATTTTTTGTCATTATCATATATTATAACCTGTGAAAATATAATAATATTTAAAATTTTTTGAAATATGAATATAATTTTTAGTTATAATAATTTTAATAATTATATATCATATAAATTCAAAATAAACAATTTTATTGATAGATATTATAATAATTTTCAAAAATTAAATTAATAAACTATTAATAATAAGATTAATAGTAATTAAAAAATATTTACAAAACCCAAATTGATTCAAACTTAAAGAAAAAATATTACTGGATAATAATTTTTAATTTTTTAATATTTATTTCTTTAACAACATATATATATTTTTGATAAAAAATAAATTATTTAAATTATATTTGTCGCACTCCTAATTTATTTTGTAATAAATATTTCTATAAAAATAACTTATAAATAATTAAAATGAATATTTAAAATAATAATAAATTGAAATAAAAATTAGATTTCTTAATTATTAAGTAGCACCTAGCGGTTTAATGGTTTATGTATTTAGGCATTACGAACTTTATGAGTTTACTGATTTAACTGTGTATGCAATTAGTGGTTTATAGGTTTTATTTAAAAATTAAAATAACAAAATATTTATTTTTATTATTTTTTTATATTTTCAAAGGTTATAACCTTTGAAAATAAAATAATTTTGAAAATTTTTTAAAATGTGAATACAATGTATAATTATATTAATCTTACTAATTATATATCATATAAATTCAAAATAAAAAATTTTAATGATAGATAATATAATAATGATCAAAAATTAAATTAATAAACTATTATTAAAAATATAAATATTAATTAAAATATATTTACATAACAAGAAATGATTCAAAAGCAAATCAAAATATATTACTAAATAATAATATTTAGTTTTTAAATTTTTTTTTCTTTTTATAAGCTTTTATATTTTTGATTAAAAATAAATTATTTAAATAATATTTGTCTCACTCGAAATTAATTTGCAATTTATTTTTCTAAAAATTTAACATAAAATAATTAAAATGATTATTTAAAATTATAATAAATAGAAATAAAAATGAGATTTATTATTTATTAAGTAGTATATAGATGTTAAAATCTTTATGTATTTAGGGGTTTCGGGGTTAATGAGCTTACTAATTTAAGTAATTAAGCATTTAATGGTCTAAAGGTTTTATTTAAAAAATAAAATAACTATAAATTTATTTTTATTATTTTTTCTCAATTTTTAAGATTATAACCTTTAAAAATATAATAATTTTTAAATTTTTTTCAAAAGTGAATACAATATTTATTTATGATAATCATAATAATTATATATCATATAAATTCAATATAAACAATTTTATTGATAGATATTCTAATAATTATCAAAAATAAATAAAAAATCTATTATTAATAAAACTGATATTACTTAAAATATAATATCAAATCCTAAAATGAACGAAAATCAAAGCAAAATATATTACTAAATAATAATTATCTGTTTTTAAATTTTTATTTTTTTTATAAGCTTATCAATTTTTTGATTAAAAATAATTTTATAAATTATATTTTTAACTCATAATTTATTTTATAATTAATACATATATAAAAATATAAAACTAAACAATCAAAATGAATTTTTTAAATTATAATGAAAACAAATAAAATGAGATTTATTAATTGTTATTTAGGATATACCGATTTAAAGGATTATATAAATATTAGTATCGGGATTTTGTAGTTTAGTGATTTAAATGAATAGGCCTTTAGTAGTATATAAGTTTTATTTAAACAATAGAATAACAAAGAAAAAATATTTTTTTTATTTTTTCATATTTTCAAAGGTTATAACCTTTGAAAATATAATAATTTTATAATTTTTTTCGAAAGTGAATACAATATTTAGTTATAATAATCATTATATTTATATATCATATAAATTCAATATAAACAATTTTATTGATAAATATTCTAATAATGAAGAAAAAATAACTTAATAATCTATTATTAATAAGATAGATGTCAATTAAAATATAATTACAAAACCTAAAATGATTCAAAAACAAATCAAAATATATTACTATTTAATAATTTTTTGTTTGGAAATTTTTTTTTCTTTTAAAAAGTTTATCGATAAATTTTTGATGAAAAATAATTTACATAAATTAAATTTGTGCAACTCATAAATTATTTTGTAATTAATATTTATATAAAAAGAAACAAATAAATAATTAAAACGAATATTTAAAATTATAATGAAAAAAATAATATTGATATTTATTATTTATTATTTAGGATATACTAGTTTAAAAGGATTATCTTTTTAGGATTTTAGAGATTTAGTAGTTATTGATTTAAGTGTTTAGGCATTTAGTGGTTTATAGGATTTATTTAAACAATGAAATAACAAAAAAAATTATTTTTGATATTTTCTCACATTTTCAATGGTTATAACCTTTGAAAATATAATAATTTTAAAATTTTTTAATAATGTGAATACAATATTTTAAAATAAAAATCATTATAATTATATATAATCTAAACAAAATATAAAGTTTTTTATTGATAGATATTAAATCAATTATCAAAAAATAAATTAATATGCAATTATTAATATTATAGATATAAATTAAAATATAATTGCAAAACCTAATATTATTCAAAATCAAAGTAAAATTTATTACTAAATAATAATTTTATTTTTAGTTTTTGCTTCTTTTTATAAGCTTATTTATTTTTTTTGATGAAAAATAAATTACTTAAATTAAATTTGTATCACTCATAATTTATTTTGTAATTAATATTTTAATAAATTATTTAAATTATAATTAAGGTTTATGAGTTTAAAGGGTTAAGTGTTTAGGGCCTTTTGTGTTAAAAAGTTTAGAGATTTAAGTGTTTAAGGATTTATTGGTTTATAAGTATTATTTAAACAATGATATAACATAAAATTTATTTTTTTTTATATTTTCTATTTTTGAAGGTTATATCCTTTGAAAAAATAATAATATTTAAATTTTTTTCAAATTTAAATATAATATATATTTATAATAAATTCATAAATATAAGTCATTTAAATTCAATATAAATAATTACATTTTCAGATATTATAATAATGATCAAAAAATAAATTAATAAACTATTATTAATAAGATAGATATTATTTAAAAAGTATTTGCAAAATATAAATTAATTCAAATCAAAGTAAAATATATTACTAAATAATATTTTTTTTAATGTTTTGCTTTTTATATAAGTTTAAATTTTTGGTATTAGAACTAAATTTTTTAAATTATATTTGTCTTACTCATAATTTATTTTGTAATTTATAATTCTATAATAATAAACAAATAAATAATTAAAATGAATATTTAATATTATAATGAATATAAATAAAATTGAGATTTAATCTTTATTATTCAAGATATATCATTTTAATGGTTTAAGTATTTAGGTGTTTTCTGGTTTAGGAGTTTAATGATTTAATTGTTTAGACCTTTAGTGATTTATAGTTTTTATTTCAAGAAAGATAAAACAAAAAATTTAATTTTTTATATTTTTTTAATTTTTGAAGGTTATAACCTTTGAAAATATAATAATTTTTAATTTAATTTAAATGTGAATATAATATTTAGTTATAATAATATTAATAATTATATATAATTTAAACTCAATATAAATAATTTTATTAATAGATATTATAATAATGATCAATAAATTAATTAAAAAACAAGTATTTATAAGAATGATATAAATTAAAATATAATTGTAAAATCTAAAATGATTCAAAATAAATATAAGTTATATTACTAAATAATAATTATTTATTTTTAAAAATTTACGTTTTTTTATTAGCATTTTTTTAATGAAAAAAAAATTATTTAAACTATATATGTCGCACTAATAATTTATTTTGTAATTAATATTTCTATAAAAATAAACTGATAAATAATTAAAATGAATATTAAAAATTATAATGAATACTAATAAAAATTAGATTTAGGATTTATTATTTGGACTATACTAAATTAATGTTTTAAGTATTTATGGGCTTCGGGGTTTAGGAGTTTAGTCATTTTAGAATTTAGTCATTTAGTGGTTTATAGGTTTTATATATAAAATAAAATAACAAAAAAAATTATTTTTGATATTTTTTCTCATTTTTGAATATTATAACCTTTGAATATATAATAATTTATAATTTTTTTTTGAAAAGTGAATATAATATGAAGTTATAATAATAATAATTATTATATATCATATAAATTCAATATAAACTATTTTATTGATATACATTATAATAATGATCATATAAAAGTAATAAACAATTATTAATAAGATAAATTTTGTTTAAAATATATTTTCAAAACCTTAAATGAATCAAACTAAAAGTGAAATATTTTACAAAATATTAATTTTAAATTTTTAAATTTTTGTATACATTTATAAGCCTATATATTTTTTGATGAAAAATAAAATATTTAAATTATATTTGTCTCACTAATAATTTATTTTTTAATTTATATTTTTATAAAAATAAACTAATAAATAATTAAAATGTATATTCAAAATTATAATGAATACTAATAAAAATGAGATTTATTATTTATTATTTAGGGTATAACTATTTAATTGTTTAAGTTTTTTGTGGTTTTGGGGTTAATGAGTTTATTGATTTATATGTTGACACATTTAGGTGTTAATAGGTTTTATTAAATCAAAGAAATAAAAAAAATTATTTTTATTAATTTTCGGGATTTTCAAATGTTATAACCTTTAAAAATATAATAATTTTTAATAGTTATAAAATAGGAATACAATACTTAGTTATAATAATCTTAAAAATTATATTTGTTTTAAATTCAATATAAAAAAATGTATTAATATATATTATAATAATGATCAAAAAATAAAATAATAAACTATTATTAATAAGTTATATATTAATTAAAATATATTTGTAGAAACAAAAATAATTCAAAATCAAAGTAAATTATATTACTAAATAAAAGTTTAAATTTTTGAAATTTTGCTTATTTTTATAAGCTAATTTTTTTTCATAAAAAATAATTTATATAAATTATATATGTCTCACTCATTATTTAATTTGTAATTAATATTTCTATAAAAATAAACTAAAAAATAATTAAAATGAATATTTAAAATTATAATGAATACAAATAAAATTGAGATTTATTATTTATTATTTAGGTTATATTATTTTAATGGTTTAAGTATTTAAGGGATTTTGGTATTTTGGATCCTAGAGATTTTATTGTTTAGGCATTTAGTGGTTTATAAGTTTTATTTAAATAATAAAATAAAAAAAATTATTTTTGTGTTTTTTTATCATTTTTGAAGGTTATAACCTTTGAAAATATAATAATTTTTAAATTTTTTTCAAATGTAAATATAATATTTAGTTATAATAATCTTAATAATTATAAGACATTTAAATTGAATATAAGTAATTTTATTGTTATATATTATAAAAATGATCAAATAATAAATTAATAAACTTTTATTAATAAGATTGATAACAATTAAAATATAATTGCAAAACCAATATATAATGATTCAAAATCAAAGTAAAATATATTACTAAATAATAATTTTTTATTTTTAAATTTTACTTATTTTTATAAGGTTATATTTTTTTTGTTAAAAATAAATTATTAAAATTATATTTGACTAACTCATTATTTATTTTGTTTTTAATATTTCTATAAAAAATAAACTAATAAATAATTAAAATGAATATTAAAAATTATACTGAATACAAATTAAAATAAGATTTATGATTTATAATATGTGGTATACCGGTTTATGGTTTGATTATTTAGGAGTTTTGTCGTTTAAAGGTTTATCAATTTATGTTTTTAGGCATTTAGTGGTTTATAGGTTTTATTTATATAAGAAAAATAAAAAAATTTCTTTTTAGCTTTTTTCTGATTTTCAAAGGTTATAATCATTAAAAATAAATTAATATTTAAAATTTTTTGAAATGTGAATATAATATTTAGTTATAATAATATTAATAATTATATTTGATATAAATTCAATATAAATAATTTTATTGATAGATATTATAATAATGATCAAAATTTAAATTAATAAACTATTAATGATAAGATAGATATTAATTAAAAAATATTTACAAAACCCAAATTGATTTAAAATTAAAGTAAAATATATTACTGGATAATAATTTTTAATTTTTAAATTTTTACTTCTTTTATAAGCATATATATATTTTTTGATTAAAAATAAATTATTTAAATTATATGTATCGCACTCATAATTTATTTTGTAATAAAAATTTCTATAAAAATAAACTAATAAATAATTAAAATGAATATTTAAAATAATAATAAATTGAAATAAAATTTTATTTATTAATTATTAAGTAGTATATAGTGGTTTAAAGGTTTATGTATTTAGGTAATACGGGGTTTAGGAGTTTACTAATATAACTGTGTATGCATTTAGTGGTTTATAGGTTTTATTTAAAAAATAAAATAACATAAAATTTATTTTTATTATTTTTTCATATTTCCAAAGGTTATAACCTTTGCAAATATAATAATTTTTAATTTTTTTTCAAAATTGAATTCAATATTTAGTTATAATAATCATTATATTTATATATCATATAAATTCAATACAATCAATTTTATTGATAAATATTCTAATAATGATCAAATAATAAATAAATAATATATTATTAATAAGATAGATATCAATTAAAATATAATTACAAAATCTAAAATGATTCAGAAGGAGAGCAAAATATATTGCCATACAATAAATTTTAGTTTTTAAATTTTTTATTCTTTTTATAAGTTTATCTATATTTTTCGATGAAAAATAATTTATATAAATTATATTTGTCTAACTTATAATTTATTTTGGAATTAATATTTATATAAAAATAAACATATAAATAATTAAAATGAAAATTTAAATTATAATGAAAATAATAATATTGAGATTTATTATTTATTATTTAGGGTTACTGGTTTAAAAGGATTATTATTTATTATTTATGGTTTTAGAGATTTAGGAGTTATTGAATCAAGTGTTTAGGCATTTAGTGGTTTATAGGTTTTATATAAACAATGAAATATCAAAAATAATATTTTTTTTTATTTTTTCACATTTTCGAAGGTTATAATCTTTTAAAATATAATAATTTTAAAAATTTTTTCAAAAATGAATTCAATATTTTGTTATAATAATCATTATATTTAAATATCATATATATTCAATATAAACAATTTTATTGATAAATATTCTAATAATGATCAAAAAATAATTTAATAATCTATTATTGATAAGATAGATATCAATTAAAATATAATTATAAAACTAATAATGATTCAGAAGCAAAGCAAACTATATTATTATATAATAATTTTTTGTTTTTAAGTTTTTTTTCTTTTAATAAGGTTATCTATATTTTTTTTGATGAAAAATAATTATTATAAATTATAATTGTTTAACTCATAATTTATTTTGTAATTAATATTTATATATAAATAAATAAATAATTAATTAAAATTAATATTTAAAATTATAATGAAAAAAATAAAATTGAGATTTATTGTTTATTATTTAGCATATATCTGATTCAAATAATTATCTATTTAGGTTTTTCGAGATTTAGAAGTTATTCATTCAAGTATTTAATGCTCAATAAATAATTAATAAACTATTTTTAAAAAGAATGATATAAATTAAAATATAAATGCAAAATCTATAATGATATATAATCAAATTAAAATATTTTAATAAATAATAAATTTATGTTTTTAAAATTATGCCTATATTTATAAGCTTATATTTTTTTTGATGAAATATAAATTATTTAAATTATATCCGTCTCACTAATAATTTATTTTGTAATTAATATTTCTATAATAATAAACTGATAAATAATTAAAATAAAAATTTAAAATTTTACTAAATAAAAATTAAAAAGAGATTTATGATTTATTATTAATGTATACCAGTTTAATGGTTTTGAGATATAAAATTTTCTGTAATGTGAATACAATATTTAGTTATTATTTTATTAATAATCAAACATCATATAAATTCAAAATAAACAATTTTATTGATAGTTATTATAATAATGATCAAAAATTAAATTATTAAACTAATAATAATAAGATAGATATTCATTAAAAAATATTTTCAAAACCCAAATTGATTGAAAATTAAAGTAAAATATATAATTGAATAATAATTTTCAATTTTTAAATTTTACTTCTTTTAAAAGCGTATATATATTTTTTGATTAAAAATAAATTATTTAAATTATATATGTCCAACTCATAATTTATTTTGTAATAAATATTTCTATAAAAATGAAATAATAAATAATTAAATGAATATTTAAAATTATAATAAATAGAAATAAAAATTAGATTTATTAATTATTATGTATCTTGTAGTGGTTTAATGGTTTATGTATTTAGGTATTACGAGGTTTAGGAGTATACTGATTTAATTGTGTATGCATTTAGTGGATTATAGGTTTTATTTAAAATATAAAATAACAAAAAATTTATTTTTATTATTTTTTGATATTTTCAAAGGTTATAACCTTTAAAAATATAATAATTTTTAAATTTTTATCAAAAGCGAATTCAATATTTAGTTATAATAATCATTATATTTATATATCATATAAATTCAATATAAACAATTTTAGTGATTAATATTCTAATAATGATCAAAAAATAAATTAATAATCTATTATTAATAAGATAGATATCAATTAAAATATAATTAAAAAACATAAAATGATTCATAAGCAAACCAAAATAAATTACTATATAATAATTTTTTGTTTTGTAATTTTTTTCTATTTTAAAAAGTTTATCTATATTTTTTTGATTAAAAATAATTTACATAAATTATATTTGTTTAACTCATAATTTATTTTTTAATTAATATCTACTATAAAATAAAGAAATAAATAATTAAAATGAACATTTAAAATATAATGAAAAAAAATGAGATTTACTATTTATTATTTAGGGTATACCGGTTTAATTTAAATTAGATCTGTCTCACTAATAATTTACTTTGTAATTAAAATTTTTATAAAAATAAATTGATAAATAATTAAAATAAAAATTAATATTATACTGAATAAATAAAATAATTTATTTTGTTCCTCTCTAAACTCTAGAATGATTGCTAAAGCTATAACCAAAATAATAGGAGCTTTTACTTTATCTCTATTATGTCTCATCATATTTGATGTTGAATCACTGGGCTATCAAAGGTAATTTGACTCATCTACGCTAACATACTAAATCAAAGTTGTACCCCTATGTGTGAAATAGCTAGTTGTTGAGGATGCTATTTATATTGATTATTGTAATTTCTTATAAAATATATTTCATGCACACACTCAAAGCAATTTTTTTAAAACATAGTTCACCTCTAAAAAAATAACCACCTTGTAGCCTATTAGAATAAACTAGCCCCGGGGCGGTTTGAGCAGGGCAAGAAGTATGGGCTCTCTTTTAATCAAGAATGAAAAAATTTATTTTATTGGCATGTCTAAGCCCTTTTTTATATCCTCGGGGATATGAAATGTATCATTCTTTCTTTTTATATTAAATGAGTTATGTATAGAAGCTCACAATACCCAAAAAGGTGTAAATGAATCATATTCAAATGTATAAAAGGTTTTAATCATTGCTCAAAATATTTGTATTGCATATTGAAACTCGAGGTCACAAATCAAAGGAAAAAGCAATAGTGATATTTCCAATCCCAAGAATTTTAGCTATAGATAGTTATAAAGAGTAGTACTCGAGCTATGGTCATGACTTTTATTATAGTGACTTTGATTATTTCTAAGGTCATGACTTTTGCTCTTGAGGAATGTCCAAAGTTACAATCCTTCCTAGTGCAATGACTTTGCAATATAAAGATAAAATGCACAAGCTATGGTCATATCCAATACTCTGACCCAGTATTATAGTGATTAAATATGTATTCATGATCATTCTTACTGCCATAACAATATGTTCAACACAGAGACCCAAGTTATGGCATATTCTCATCGATATTATTTTGTGTTCTAGAGACAAAATATACAATCATGACCATTGCTAATGCTACAATAATCTAAAGCAATAAAGAGACCGAATCCATAACTCACCCCTTGAGTCATGACTTTGTGTTACATATACAAAAAGATAAATCTGTGACATTCCTAAAAGTTGTGAATTTCAATTTAAATTTAACACTTAGTCATTTGATTATAAAAGTGCAAAACATGAGATTTAGGATTTAGGGTTTGTGGGCTATGGTTTTAGTTTATGGTTTAAGGTTTAGGATTTAAATTTTAGGGTTTATAGTTTTTTTTGTTTTATTTTTGGAAAATACACACTATATTTATAATTTTGGCACACAACTTACAAGAAACTAAAAAAATGACTAATTTAGGCCACCCCACCAAATCCTATGCACCTTAATGATTCTATGCATGAAATATAAAAAAAACATAATGCCTAATAATTCCAAGCATACGAATACAACTAAAATCACCTGGCATTCCCGGACTGCGCACTGCGTCCATTCCATGCATTGAGTCATTATGCGCAATGCGTCATTTCCATTCGGACTTGTCCAAGCCTTTTGGAGGAACCTGAATGATGCACCATATTAAAACTATGCAAATATAAGATTGTGCATGTGTGTGACATGCAGCATCAAGCATTTGCATATGTCATTGTTATGCAATGGAATACATGTTAAATTGAATACCCATAAATTTACAAGTCCATATCTACTTCACTTTGTCAATTCATTCTCACCTCTGAATTCCACATTCTTTTGCTCCAATGATCCTCAAAAGTGTATCTCTTGGTTTAAAATGCTTCCTCCTCGAGCTCCATGAAGTGGATGTATGTTGCACCGACAAAATATCAAAAAATATGCATGCGTCGGTGTGCATCTGTGATGAGGTCCATCTAATATTCTAATTATCTATGCGTACAACCAAGCTAGAATACAAGTAAAATTACAAAATGCTATAAAGATGTGTCTTCTGCTCCTGGGAGTGTAGCATCGCCTTATGTGTATTTACAAAATGCATTAGTGGGCCCCACTTAAAGATACTCATGGGTCCAATTGCCCTCATTGCATGCTACATTGAGAACAGATAAGATTGTGTGTGTGAGTATGTCATTATATGTCTCTACAAGTACCTGTTGCATACAAAGTCCAAAATATAAATAAGATTACAAACATAAACTACAAGTTTGAATCTTTCGCTACCTGTGTGGCTGGTGTTGACTCCATTGCTTACTGGCCCTATTTGGTGATGCTTCAGATTTTGCCGGCACTCCAATTAATCATGGATTACCTGCTACTCCTATTGGGCGATGGTTGGGTGGCCCTCTATGCTGCCTGATAGGGCTAGTGGGACCCACTCCTAGCTACTCCTAGGTTTACTCCCGACCACTTTGCTCGGTCTCCTCTATTGTCTGAATGTTATCATCACGGCTTGCTAGTGGGGCCCTCTACAAGCTGGTGCCCCATACTTTTGGCTACTTCCAGGACTAGCTGGCACCTCTAAATGCTACACCAAAATGGACAAGAATATTTGCACGTGTGTGTTGTGGTCCGTCGCTATGTGTGTATGGTGCAGTAGTATCAGGATTTAGGAGTTTAGTAATTTAAGTATTTGGGTATTTTGTCGTTTATAGTTTTTATTTAAATAACAAAAAAATTATTTTTAAGATTTTTTCTAATTTTCAAGGATATAACCATTGAAAAAATTATAATTTTTAATTTTTTTTCAAATGTTAATACAATATTTAATTATAATAATTATAAAAATTAAATATCATGTAACTTCAAAATAAATAATTTTATTGATCGATATTATAATACTGATCATAAAATAGATTAATAAACTATCTTTAATAAGATAGATATTAATTAAAATGTTTTTGCAAAACCTATAACGATTAAAAATCAAAGTAAAATATATTATTAAATAATAATTTTTTATTTTTAAATTTTTGATTCTTTTTATAAGCTTATTAATTTTTTTGATGAAGATAAATTATTTAAATTATATTTGTCTCATTCATAATTTTATTTTACAATTAATATTTCTATAAAAATAAACTATTAAATAATTAAAATTTATATTAAAATTATAATGAATACAAATAAAAATGAGATTTATGATTAATTATTTAGGGTATACCAGTTTATTGGTTTAAGTATTTAGGAGTTTAGAAGTTTAGTGATTTAAGTGTTTAGGCATTTTGTAGTTTATAAGTTTTATTTAAATAATGAATTAAAAAAAATAATTTTCAAATTTTTTATCAATTTTGAAGGTTATAACCTTTATAAATAAAATAATTTTTAAATTTTTTTCTGATGTGAATACAATATTTAGTTATAATAAACTTAATAATTATATATCATGTAAATTAAAAATAAACAATTTTATTGATAGATATTAATAAACTAAATATTAATATAAATATAATAATGATCAAAAAATAAATTAATAAACTATTATTTATTGATAGATATTTATATATTATTTAAAAATGCTTAAACCTTTAAAGATGGTTTAAATGTTTATGTATTTAAGGGTTTTGAGGTTTAGGCATTTAATGATTTAAGCATTTAGGCATTTAGTAGTTTATAGGTTTTATATAAACAATAAAATAACAAAAAATTTATTTTGGTAATTTTATCTCATTTTCAAAGATGATAACCTTTAATAATATAATAATTTTTAAATTATTTTCAAATGTAAATATAATATTTAGTTATAATAATCTTTATAATTATATATCATGTAAATTCAATATAAATAATTTTATTGATAAATATTCTAAAAATGATCAAAAAATAAATTAATAATCTATTATTAATAAGATAGATATCAATTAAAATATAATTACAAAACCTAAAATGATTTAGAAGCAAAGCAAAATATATTACTATATAATAATTTTTTGTTTTGAAATTTTTTTTCTTTTAAATAGATTATCTATAATTTTTTGATAAAAAATAATTTATATAATTTATTTTTGTCTAGCTCAATTTATTTTGTAATTAATATTTATATATAAGTAAACAAATAAATAATTAAAATGAATATTTAAAATTATAATGAAAAAAATGAGATTTATTATTTATTATTTAAGGATACTGTTTAATTTAAATTAGATCAATCTCACAAAAAATTAATTTTGTAATTAATATTTCTATAAAAATAAACTAATAAATAATAAAAATAAAAATTTAAAATTATATTGAATAAAAATTAAAATGAGATTTAGGAATTATTATTAATGTTTACCAGTTTAATGGTTTAAGTATTTAAAGTTTTTTTTTCATTTATAAGGTTAGCAATTTGTGTTTTTAGGCATTTAGTGGTTTATAGGTTTTATTTAAACAATGAAATAACAAAAAAATATTTTTGATATTTTTTCACATTTTCAAATGTTATAACCTTTGAAAATATAATAATTTTAAATTTTTTTAAAAATGTGAATACATTATTTAGTAATAATAATCATTATAATTATATATAATATAAACTAAATATAAACAATTTTATTGATAGATATGATATCAATTATCAAAAAATAAATATATATGCTATTATTAATATGATAGATATAAATTAAAATATAATTAAAAAACCTAAAATGATTCAAAAACAATGTAAAATTTATTACTAAATAATAATTTTTGTTTTTTAGTTTTTGCTTCTTTTTATAAGCTTATATATTTTTTTCATGAAAAAAGAATTATTTAAATTATATTTGTATCACTCATAATTTATTTTGTAATTAATATTTTAATATATTATTTAAATTTATTTAAGGTTTACGAGTTTAAAGGTTTTTGTATTTAGGGTCTTCGGTGTTTAGGAGTTTAAAGATTTATGTGTTTTAGTATTTAATGGTTTATAAGTTTTATTTAAACAATGATAGAATAAAAAATTTATTTTTGTTATTTTTTGTCATTTTTGAAGGC
This sequence comes from Sapria himalayana, assembly GCA_029783825.1. Lineage (NCBI taxonomy): Eukaryota > Viridiplantae > Streptophyta > Magnoliopsida > Malpighiales > Rafflesiaceae > Sapria > Sapria himalayana. The sequence continues at coordinate 6,082 of JAREIK010005795.1, read as the reverse complement.
TATAACCTTTGAAATTATATTAATTTTTAATTTTTTTTATATGTGAATACTATATTAGTTATGATAATCTTAATAATTATATATCTTGTAAATTCAAAATAAACAATTATATTGATAGATATTATATTAATGATAAAAAATAAATTAATAAACTATTATTAATAAGAAAGATTTTATTTAAAATATATTTGTAAAACGTAAATTTATTCAAAATCAAAATAAAATATATTACTAAATTATAATTTTTTTGATGTTTTGCTTCTTTTAATAAGTTTATATTTTTTTTATTAAAAGTAAATTATTTAAATAATATTTTTCTTCTTCATTATTTATTTTTAATTTATAATTCTATAAAAATAAACTAATAAATAATTAAAATGAATATTTAAAACTATAATGAATACAAATAAAATAGAGATTTATTATTTATTATTCAGGATATACTAGTTTAATAGTTTAAGTATTTAGGTGTTTTGGGGTTTGGTGATTTAAGTGTTTAGGCCTTTAGTGATTTATAGTTTTTATTTAAAGAATGAAAAATATAAAATTTAGTTTTTTGATTTTTTTAATATTTGAAGGTTATAAGCTTTGAAATTATAATAATTTTTAATTTTTTTTAAAATGTGAATATAATATTTAGTTATAATAATCTTAATAAGTAATATAATGTAAACTCAATATAAATAATTTTTTATAAACATATTATAAATATGATCAATAAAAAATTAATAAATGATTATTAATAAGAATGATATAAATTAAAATATATTTACAAAATCTAAAATGATTCAAAATCAAAATAAAATATATTTCTAAATAATAAATTTTTGTTTTTAAAATTTTGCCTCTTTTTATAAGGATATATATTTTTTATGATGAAAAATAAATTATTTAAATTAGATATATCTCACTAATAATTTATTTTGTAATTAATATTTCTATAAAAATAAACTGATATATAATTAAAATAAAAATTTAAAATTATACTCAATAAAAATAAAATTGAGATTTATGATTATTTATTAATGTACACATGTTTAATGGTTTAAGTATTTAGAGGTTTTTTCGTTTAGGAGTTTAAAAATTTATGTTTTTAGGCATTTAGTGGTTTATAGGTTTTATTTAAACAATAAAATAACAAAAAAAATTTTGTAATTTTTTGTCATTTTCATAGGTCATAACCTTTGAAAATATAATAATATTTAAATTTTTTGAAATGTGAATAATATATTTAGTTATAATAATATTAATAACTATATATCATATAAATTAAATATAAACAAATTTATTGATAGATAATATAATAATGATCAAATTTCAATTAATTAACTATTAATAAAAAGATTGATATTAATTAAAAAATATTTACAAAACCCAGATTGATTAAAAATTAAAGTAAAATATATTACTGGTTAATACTTTATAGTTTTTAAATTTTTACTTATTTTATAAGAATATATTTTTTTTGATTAAAAAAAATTAATTAAAATATCCATGTCGCTCTTATAATTTAATTTGTAATAAATATTTCTATAAAAATAAACTATTAAATAATTAAAATGAATATTTATAATTATAATAAATACAAATAAGAATTATATTTATTAATTATTAAGTAGTATATAGCAGTTTATTGGTTTATGTATTTATGCATTACGGGGTTTAGGAGTTTACTGATTTAACTGTGTATGCATTTAGTGGTTTATTGGTTTTATTGTAGAAAAAAAATAAAAAAAAATTATTTTTTTTATTTTTTGATATTTTCAAAGATTATAACCTTTGAAAATATAATAATTTTTAATTTTTTTCAAACGTGAATAAATATTTATTTATAATAATCATAATAATTATATATCATATAAATTCAATATAAACAATTTTATTGATAGATATTCTAATAATTATCAAAAAATAAATTAATAATCTATTATTAAAATGTTAGATATCAATTAAAAAATAATTACAAAACCTAAAATGATTCAGAAACAAAGCAAAATATATTACTATATAATAATTTTTTGCTTTTAATTTTTTTCTTCTTTTAATAAGTTTATCTATATTTTTTTATTGAAAAATAAATTATATAAATTATATTTGTCTAACTTATAATTTATTTTGTAAATAATAATTATATAAAAATAAACAAATAAATAATTAAAATGAATATTTAAAATTATAATGAAAAAAAATGAGATTTATTATTTATTATTTAGGATATACTTGTTTAAAAAATTTATCTATTTAGGTTTTTCGAGATTTAGAAGTTATTGATTTAAGTATTTAGGCATTTAATGGTTTATAGGTTTTATTCAAACAATGAAATAACATAAAATTTATTTATGATATTTTTTCAAATTTTCAAATGTCATAACATTTGTAAATATAATAATTTTAAAATTTTTTAAAAATGTGAATACAATATTTAAAAATTATTATTATTATAACTATATATAATATAAAATAAATATAAATAATTTTATTGTTAAATATTATATCAATTATCAAAAAATAAATTAATAAACTATTATTAATATGATATATATAAATTAGAATATAATTAAAAAACATAAAATTATTCAAAATCAAAGTAAAATTTAGTACTAAATAATAATTTTTTTTTAGTTTTTGCATCATTTTATATGCATATATATTTTTTTGATGAAAAAATATATTATTTAAATTATATTTGTCACTCATAATTTTATTTGTAATTAATATTTTTATAAATTATTTAAATTATATTTATGGTTTACAAGTTTAAAGGTTTAGGTATTTAGGGGCTTCGGGGTTTAGGAGTTTAGAGATTTATTTATTTAGGATATTTAATGGTTTATAAGTTTTATTTAAACAATGATATAGCAAAAAATTTATTTTTGTTATTTTTTATCATTTTTTAAGGTTATAACTTTTGAAAATATAACAGTTTTTAAGTTTTTTTTATATGTGAATACTATATTTAGTTATAATAATCTTAATCATTATATATCATGTGAATTCAATATTAACAATTATATATATAGATATTATATTAATGATCAAAAAATAAATTATAAAACTATTATTAATAAGATAGATATTTTTTAAAATATATTTGCAAAACGTAAATTTATTCAAAATCAAATTAAAATATAATACTAAATAATAATTTTTTTGATGTTTTGCTTATTTTTATAAGTTTATATTTTTTGTTTTTAAAAGTAAATTATTTAAATTATATTTATCTTCCACATAATTTATTTTTAATTTATAATTCTATAAAAATAAACTAATAAATAATTAAAATGAATATTTATAATTATAATGAATACAAATAAAATTGAGTTTTATTATTTATTATTCAGGATATACCAGTTAAATGGTTTAAGTATTTAGGTGTTTTGGGGTTTAGTGATTTAAGTGTTTAGGACTTTAGTGATTTATAGTTTTTATTTAAATAATGAAAAAATAAAAAATTAAATTTTTTGATTTTTTTTTAATTTTGAAGGTTATAACCTTTGAAGATATAATAATTTTTATTTTTTTTTAAAAATTATTATAATATTTAGTTATAATATTCTTAATAATTATATATAATGTAAACTCAATATAAATAATTTTATTAATACATATTATAATAATGATCAATAAATTTTTGTTTTTTAAAATTTTGCCTCTTTTTATAAGCACATATATTTTTTTTGATGAAAAATAAATTATTTAAAATAGATCTGTCACACAAATAATTTATTTTGTAATTAATATTTCTATAAAAATAAACTGATAAATAATTAAAATAAAAATTTAAAATTATACTTAATAAAAATTAAAATAAGATTTATGATTTATTATTAATGTATACCATTTTAATAGTTTAAGTATTTAGAAGTTTTGTCGTTTAAAAGTTTATTGATTTATGTTTTTAGGCATTTAATGGTTTTTAAGTTTTATTTAAACAATAAAATAACAAAAAAAAAATTGTAATTTTTTGTAATTTTCATAGGTTATAACCTTTGAAAATATAATAATATTTAAAATTTTTTGAAATGTGAATATAATATTTAGTTATAATGAATTTAATAATTATATATCATATAAATTCAATATAAATAATTTTATTGATAGATATTATAATAATGATTAAAAATTAAATTAATAAACTATTAATAAAGAGATTAATATTAATTAAAAAGTATTTACAAAACCCAAATTGATTCAAAATTAAAGTAAAAAATATTACTGCATAATAATTTTTAATTTTTAAATTTGTACTACTTTTATAAGTGTATATATATATTTATTGATTAAAAATAAATTATTTAAATTATATTTCTCGCATTGATAATTTATTTTGTAATAAATATTTCTATAAAAATAAACTTATAAATATTTAAAATGAATATTAAAAATAATAATAAATTGAAATAAAAATAAGATTTCTTAATTATTAAGTAGCATATAGAGGTTTTATGGTTTATGTATTTAGGCATTACGGGCCTTAAGAGTTTACTGATTTTAAGGTGTATGCATTTAGTGGTTTATAGGTTTTATTTAAAAATTGAAATAACAAAATATTTATTTTTATTATTTTTTTATATTTTCAAAGGTTATAACCTTTGAAAATATAATAATTTTTAAATTTTTTTCAAAAGTGAATTCAATATTTAGTTATAATAATCATTACATTTATATATCATATAAATTCAATAGAAACAATTTTATTGATAAATATTCTAATAATGATCAAAAAATAAATTAATAATCTATAATTAATAAGATAGATATCAATTAAAATATATTTAAAAAACCTAAAATGATTCAGAAGCAAAGCAAAATATATTATTATATAATAATTTGTTGTTTTGAAATTTTTTTTTCTTTTAAATAGTTTATCCATATTTTTATGATGAAAATTAATTTATATAAATTCTATTTGTATAACTCAGAATTTATTTTTTAATTAATATTTATATAAAAATAAACAAATAAATAATTAAAATGAATATTTAAAATTATAATGAAAAAAATAATATTGAGATTTATTCTTTATTATTTTAGGTATACCAGTCTAATTTAAATTAGATCGGTCTCACTTATAATTTTTTTTTGTAATTAATATTTCTATAAAAATAACCTGATAAATAATTAAAATAAAAATTTAAAATTATAATGAATAAAAATTAAATTGAGATTTATGAATTATTATTATTGTGTCAAGTTTAATATTTTAAGTATTTAGAGGTTTTTTCGTTTTTGACTTTAGCGATTTATGTTTTTAGGCATTTAGTGGTTTATATGTTTTATTTAAACAATTAAATAACAAAAAAATTATTTTTGATATTTTTTAACTTTTCAAAGATTATAACATTTGAAAATAGAATAATTTTAAAATTTTTTACAAAAGTGAATACAATCTTTAGTAATGATAATCTTTATAATTATATATAATATAAACTAAATATAAATAATTTTATTGATAGATAAGATATCAATTATCAAAAAATAAATTAATATGCTATTATTAATATGATAGATATAAATTAAAATATAATTGCAAAAAATATTCAAAATCCATGTAAAATTTATTACTAAATAATAATTATTTTTTAGTTTTTGCTCCTTTTTATAAGCTTATTTTTTTTTGATGAAAAATAAATTATTTAAATTATATTTGTATCACTCATAATTTATTTTGTAATTAATATTTTAATAAATTATTTAAATTATATTTAAGGTTTACGAGTTTAAAGGTTTAAGTATTTAGTGGCTTTTGTGTTTAGAAGTTTAGCGGTTTAAGTGTTTAGGCATTTAGTTGTATATATGTTTTATTTAAACAATGATATAACAAAAAATTTATTTTTATAAATTTTTTAATTTTTGAAGGTTATAACCTTTGAAAATATAATAATTTTTTAATTTTTTTCAAATGTATATATAATATTTAGTTATAATAATCTTAATAATTATAAGTCATTTAAATTCAATATAAATAATTACATTGCTAGATATTATAATAATGATAAAAATATGTAATAAACTATTATTAATAAGATAGATATTATTTAAAATATATTTGCAAAATCTAAATTTATTCAAAATCAAAGTA